>JAECUM010063178.1:0-26842 GCA_016617855.1 Megalonaias nervosa
AACAAATCAGTAGCTTGTTTACATTGTATCAATCGGTGACCTAGATTAAGGGCCAGTTTCGGGTTTGTTGTAAACAACTTTTTAAAAAATTTTTTTATCCAATTTTATAGTAATATTCGTTCAGTAGATTCAAAGCCATCCATGGCCTACATGATAATCGACTTGTAGGCTTTTTGCATCACTTGGACTAAGTGATCACATGACCCATCATGAGGGTCTGAATTGTGTATCAGTTGGGGTTATAATTCATCTTATTATAGTGATTTAATTCAGTTGTAATTAATACCTTCAGAGTTGAAAGGTAGTTCTGTTGCTGCCAGTTTGATCTGACATTTTCTATTTTTCGGAATTAATAATTTATTTTCCCTGGGAAACACTTGTGCTCATTCAAATTCTTGGACAAGACGTTTATTGGAAATTATTCGGAATTCTAAAGCCGGATTATTATTCTTGGTGATTCAACAAGGAATTGTTGACACATCAACACAAAACAGGTTACAGAAGACGTCATCGCCTTCCATTCTGAACTTCATCTGGATTCGAACTGTGATTCACTTAGGACTTTTAATTGCTAGGACTTATATTTATTAATTCTAGGATTAATTTTGGATTAGATTCATAAACTGTAAGTCCTTTTACATATTTTTATCTTGTTTTTCTAGGGAAATAAATTATTTGTTAAATTTTACAAAGCTTGTTGGCTTCACTCTTTTCTTTGTTACTTTTGTATGAGCCTAGACATGTAACAATATATATATATATATATATATATATATATATATATATATATATATATATATATATATATATATATATATATATATATATTACTTTAAGTCAGAGAGATCATAAACGAGGTGCGAAGTTTGGCGCTTGTGGCAAAATCGTATAGTGTCCTAATTAATATGACTGGAACCATAACAACCTTATAAAATCAAACTCATTATATGATGCTGTAAAATATTCACATCATATATCAAAGATAACCAAAAGAATAAGAACAAATATTTTAATGCGACCACTTAATTCATATTTCATTGTTGCTCTTAGATATATACAAAGACTTTATATCGCGATAGACGTTTATTCAACATATATTCCTTACCGGCAAGAATACGAGTAACGTTTGAATTCATTTGAAAGTAATACAATTTTGTTCATGTTCGTAAATCTTAAATGTCGAAAGTTGAATTATCCTTCGTGGGCTTCTGTCATTAAACCTTATGCACTGTGCCATCAAACATTATACACTGTAATGCCATATATACCGGAAAACTCTCCTTCATTAGAGAAGCGTAAATAATAGTCCAGTGGAATTACATCCACATTATATTTTACAAATAGATACGTTTATTGTGTCATAAATTAGATAATTTTCCCATCTTTTATCCTAAAGTGATCCAAGGATTATTGCAGCAATTATTAATGCATTTATAAAACTTTCTGGTATTAGAAAACTGTATTTACAACGTCTGTTTTCATCAGATTTACCACTCTATCTAAACAAGGACTGAAATGCTTGCATATTTGTTTGTTGATAATGGACAGAATGTAGCTTTACAGACTAAAGACAGATGTGTTATGGTTAACTTTTCTTTGGATTCCTATAAAACAAAGACGTAGGATAGGTATCGTATGGACAACATTGAAGAAAAAAAAAAACACAATAAACAAAGAGCACAATGGAATTTTTCAAGAGAGATACAATAACCTCTCGAGGAGAGCACGTGTTATTATATACATATCTGAAGATCTTCACCTTTCCACTCTGAGTGTTAAATTGTTACAACAGGTGTGGTGTCTTCCATTATCTACTGAAGTAATCATGCATGCCTTCAGAGACGAAATCGACCCATATCGCCTCATCTATGATAACAAGCAGCTTAGGGGTTGTTATGAAAGCTGATTAATCCTTGGCAAACACAGATGGCGCTATTGATAACATAAAGGTCCTATATTCCTCAAAAACTAAACCAAAACAAAATATGAAAAAGCAAAATGTAACATAAGCCTGGGTTTTCAAGGTACATATGCATAAATGCGGGTTTAAAGGCACGTCAGCACAAACCTGGCTACAATGTGCCGATTACAAATTGTTATATGAAACGTATAAATACAAAAATTGCAAAAATAAAAAATAAATAAAACAAGTTAGGTAAAAGACAACAAGTACGCGTAAATAAATTATCTTTATAACTAAACTGGCTTACGGAAAAATTTGGAAAACACTAGAATCTATTCTAATGAAATATGTCAATAGTTAAAAACACTTGAAAACTGTTACACACCTGTTTCATTACAGTAAACTTCTGCAATGGTCAGCGTACAGTGTAATGATATATGTATTAGGATTTAAGGTACATCACAAAAATGAAGAACTGCAAGAATGTTTAGGAAGATAAGTGCTTCCAAATAATTTAAACATGCAGTATTAAAAAACAGAAAGGTGAAAAGGTTCAAATTCCGTAAAGGTATATAAAATAACATACAAAGATAAAATATATACATTGTTTAAACTGTAGAGTTACATTTTGTTTTTATAAACCGTTTCCCGAAAAAAATCTAAGATTTTCTTTAATAGTGCATCACCACAAAGTTCTTTAATTGAATTTACATCAAGACGCTTCTGTCACACATAATGGAATTTGAGAAGAATGTGGTCTACAGTCAGTAGGCACTGGCAAGGTATGCACTCTGGTCGAGATTTAGCTTTTAGACCGACACAATACTATCTTAACTCAGCGATTTGTTTTGTATGATGGATATCACTATCTAATGCTGAGGGTTTGATTTTATGATGTTTGTTTTTGGAGCTTATATGGACCATACCGTTTTATATAACATTTGTAGTCATTATATGCAGTCGTTCATTCGCAAATTTGTGCCTGCAAGGCAGTTTTGACTGTCTTTCTGTATTTTCATTACCCTTTATGACTACCCATTATGATTAGGCAGCCCACAGTAGAAAACACTTTTTCCGGATTGCACGAAGAAGGGATGTTTTTGGAAGATATAGGTTAATTTACAGGTTTTCAAATTTAAGTTTTCTCGTGGATTTCCTTGATTGAAAGGGGGTCCGAAACGACAATACAGTTTGGTTTTCGTGAGATTTCATTTCAGATCAAAGATTAAATATAGATGTACCTTAATTTTCTTAGGTAAAAATGAATTTGGCTGTGACTTTCAACAATAACATTTACAAGAAATTTGCTCGCTCTTCTTTTGGTCAAACAGACACATACGCGTACCTTCCTACATCCACACACGTGCATACCAACACATTTAAAAGGGGAAAAAGGTGATGACTGTCACACATGCATACAATTGAAAACAGGTTTATTTACTATCCATCACCCACTCCACCCCTCCCACAGACACACATATACTGTTACGTGACTAGGCTCGCACAAAGTAACAAAGAAAAGAGTGAAGCCAACAAGCTTTGTAAATTTAATAGAATACTTTATTTCCCTAGAAAACAAGGTAGAATTAAGAAAAAGGACTTACCGTTTGTGAATATAATCCAAAAATTAATCCTGAAATTTAAAAATATAAGTCCTATCATTAAAAAGTTCTCAAAGAATCAAAGTACGAATCTCGATGAAGTTCCAGGATGGAAGGCGATGACGTCAGATGAGGTCGTTGTACTGATATCAACAGTTCCTCGTTGAATCGCAATTTATAATGTTCCAGTTTGGAATTCCAGAATAAATTTCCACTAAATGTCTTTGTCCAAGAATTTTGATGAAGAAGAGCACTTGTATGTTTTCCAGAGTGAATAAATTATTAAATCCCAGAAATAGAAGAATTTTAAATTTTAGAGCTTCACTCTTTTCTTTGTTACTTTGTACGAGCCTTAGTCTCGTAACAAAGAAAATTGGGGGTTCGTCCGGGATATATGAATTTTGGCTAAAATATTTCAGAAAATTGGTTTTTGAAATTAAATTCCCTAGTTTTTAAATGCCAAGTACTCTTTCACATTTCGTTTGAAATATTTAGTGAAATCAACAGGCTTTTTCACAATGTCACCAAAAGTGGAGACTTTTCTTTTTTAGTCCTACTTACGAGCAGTTGGATAGTTTGAAAAAAGATGAATTGCTTGAACTTGGGAGAAAATATGATCTTCCTGAGGCAAAAATCTTCCTTAGCAAAGCAAGAAATTAAAAACATTTTGATTCAGTATTTGGTTGAAAAGAACGTTTTGGATGAAAGTGTTTTGGCTTCGGTCAGTAAGTCTGTATCAGACTCTAACATAAAAGTAAAGGAATTAAAAATGCAATACAAGATGGAATTAGAGTTAAAGAAGCTTTAACTTCAGAAAGAACAATAACAAATGCAGCTGCATTAGGAGAAGGAGAAGAAACAAATGCAGTTGGAATTAGAGATAAGACAGGTTCAGTTTCAGATAGAAAATATACAGATGGAAAGAGAAAGGGAAATAAGACAAATGCAGTTTCAGAAAGAGAAAGATGAAAGACAAATGCAATTTGAGAAAGAAAAACAAGATAGGCTAATGCAAATGCAATTTGAGAAAGAAAAACTAGATAGGCAAATGCAAATGCAAAGAGAGACAGGAAAGAGAGAAAGATAAACAGTTACAATTTGAGAAAGAAGAGAGAGAGAGAGAGACAGGAAAGAGAAAGAAAAACAAATGCAATTGAAGTTACATATAGAACAAATGCAATTAGATAAGGAAGAGAGAGAGATATGAGAGGGAATTTCAAATTCGGTTAAAAGAATTAGAGGTGGCAAAAGGAAATCACTCCCCAACTTTTGATGTTTTGAGAAATATCAAGTTAGTACCCCCTTTTCTGGAAAAATAAGTAGACAGTTATTTTTTTTATTTTGAAAACCTTGCTGAAAGTTTGAAGTGGCCAAGAGAGTACTGGACTCTATTATTACAGTATTTTCTTACTGGTAGAGCTCGTGATATTTACATTTCACTGTCACTACAGCAGAGTGCAGACTATGATATGGTTAAGGACTGTATTTTAAAGGGTTATGAGATAGCCGCCGAGGCTTATCGGCAAAAATTCAGGTTGTCTAGAAAATCAACTCACCAAACCTATGTCGAATTTGCACTGGAAAAAGCACAACAATATGATAGGTGGTGCTCTTCTAGAAAGGTCAATAAAGATTACGAAACTCTCAGACAACTCATATTACTTGAAGAGTTCAAGAACTGAGTCCACAGTGACATTAGGATGTATCTTGAAGAGAATGAGGTCGAAACCTTGGAAAATGTTGCTCTTGCTGCTGACAAGTATTTCTTAACTCATAAAGTTTCTTTTCTAGGCAAGTCTTTCATTCAGCAGTCTACTGGTAAAAAAGTATTTCAGCCTAATACGACTCCTTCTAAAACTCAATCTGGCACAACTTTCAAAAATCAAGCTTCTGATAAGCTTGATTGAAAATCCTTGTCTCTTCCTACGTGTACCTATTGCAAGAAGAAAGGACACGTTATTTCTGATTACTTCAAATTGATATATAAGCATCAGAATCAAGACAGACCTATCCCAAATGCTCTTATTTCTAAGAGGTCAAGGTCACGGTCTTGCATTGAGAGCAATACATTTGCTGGGTCTAATAAACCCCAGTCTGATTTTATTATTGAGAATTATGAACTATTCATGTCGAAGGGTTCTATACTACTCTTGGGCGATTTGGCCAATCCTATCCCTATTAAAATTTTAAGGGATACAGGAGCATCTCAGACTCTTTTATTATCAGGGACATTGCCTTTTTCTGAGAAGTCTTGTTCTAATGAGAGTGTTCTCATTCAGGGAGTACATTGCGGCTTTGTTAATGTTTTTCTCCATTCTGTAAATTTGTCATCAGACTTTGTTTCAGGACCTGTGACAGTCGAAATGGTGTCTTCTTTACTTGTTGAGGGCATTCATTTGTTAATAGGCAAAGATCTAGCTTGAGACAAGGTTGTGGTTAATCCACATGTAACTGACAAGTCTTCTTTGGATCAGAAAGTTGATCCTATTGAAAAAGAATTCCCTGATTTATACCCAGCTTGTGCAGTTACCAGAGCTATGGCAAAGAAAGCTCTTGAGAATGACTTTGATAAGGCAAGTATTCCTTTAGCTGACACATGTAATGGTCAGGTTTTGATGAGGTCACTTTCACTCCTTGTTTGGATCAATCAAAAGGTATTAATCACAGTGATCCTCTTTTAACTACTCATTCTCTTTTCTCTAATCAGGGTGACAACCGACAATCATTTGTCGTCGAACAGAAAAAAGATCCTGAGATCTCCTGTTTGTTTCAAAGGGCCATTAGTGAAACTGAAGCCACTGAAGTACCTGTCTGTTATTTCATTAAAAATGGAATTCTTATGAGACAATGGAGACCTCCCGAGGTACCTGCTGGTGATGAATGGTCAGTGAACTATCAAACTGTAGTTCCAAAATCTTACAGACATGAAATACTTAGTCTGGCCCATGAAACTCGTTTCCCTGGTCATTTATGGATCAATAGGACTTATCACATGATTTTGACTCACTTCTATTAGCTAAAAATCAAAAGTGATGTTTGTAAATTCTGTAGATCTTGTCATACTTGTCAAACATTAGGAAAACCCAATCAGAAGATACCTAAGGCTCATCTGCAACCTATTCCTGCATCTGACGAACCAGTTAGTAGAATAATGGTAGATTGTTTTGGTCCCTTACCTAAGACAAAGTCAGGCAACCAATTATTGTTGACCATAATGTGTGCGTCAACAAGGTTCCCAGAGGCAATTCCTTTGAGGAATATTACAACCGAAACTATAGTAAAAGCTTTGATAAATTTTTTTTTTTACTCAATTTGACCTTCCCAAATCTTTCCAATCTGATCAAGGGTCAAATTTATGTCTGGAATTCTTCAGCTAGTTATGCTTGAATTTGGCATTCAGCAGTTTAAGTCAAAAGTGAAATTATGGTTTCACAGAACTTTAATACAGAGAACTTTTGAGTCCTGTAAAAGAGATCATTCTCTCTTGCTGATTCTTCAAAGTTTTCTTCAAATTAGGTATTACGGCCTCTACAAAGTTAAGAACAAAACGAATGAGTGAAATTATAATTATAGTACTCTGATCTAAGTAAATTAATGGGGTACTAGTTTATTGAGAGAGATAGCCAGGTAAATCATGCAATTAATTTAGTTGCACCTGTCCCACTCACTGAGGATTTAAGTGAAGAAATTCAATCGGACTCCAGTGATCTTGGAGCAACAAAGCTTCGGAATTCGGAAATTATGAAAAATCTGGGCCAGAAACTTTTGCATTTGCAACAATAAGAAAAGAATGAACTTAAGCAGTTATTATTCGAATATGAGCACTTGTTTCCAGATGTTCCTACGAGGACAAAAAAAAAATTTATGACGTTGAAATTGTAAATTCAAAGCCTGTGACACAACACCCATGCAGGATGAACCCTCTCAAACAGGAATACTTGAAAAAGGAAATCAGTATTTTGCTGGAGAATGATTTCATAGAGACCAGTAAAAGTGACTGGAGTTCACCATGTATACTTGTTCCAGAACCGGATAAAACTTTCCGTATGTGCAGGGATTATAGGAAGGTGAACAGTGTGACAAAGACAGATTCATTTCCATTACCAAGAATCGATGACTGCATTGATAAAATTGGAAATGCCAGGTATGTCACCAAATTTGACCTTCTAAAAGGGTTTTTCCAAATTCCACTAACGGAAAGGGCAAAAGAAATTTCGGCATTTGTGACTCCAGATGGACTCTATCAATATAAAGTAATGCCGTTCGGGATGAAAGGTTCACCAAGTACTTTTCAACGTTTGATGAATATGATTACCTCTGGTCTAGATAATTGTGATGCTTACAGCTATGATGTCATCATCTATAACGACACCTGGAAAGAACATCTAGCCACGATTCGGAAATTCTTTCACAGACTCACTGATGCAAGTTTGACAATTAATTTATCCAAAAGTGGGTTCTGCCGTGCTTGTGTAACTTTTCTAGGATATATTGCGGGACATGGACAAATTATACCTATGGATGCTAAGGTCAAGGCTATCTCTGAATTTGCTGTGCCTGTCAGTAAAAAGAAACTGATGCGATTTTTGGGTATGGCTGGATACTATCGGAAATTTTGTTCCAAAATTTCTAATATTGTTGAACCCCTGACAAATTTATTGAGCAAGAAAAACAAGTTTCTTTTTACTGAGAAATGTCAAGAGTCTTTTGACAAGTTAAAGGCCATACTTAAAAGTGCACCAGTTCTTACAGCTCCAAATTTCAATCAATCTTTTAAACTATCTGTGGATGCAAGTGATGTTGGGGTTGGAGCAGAATTGATTCAAGAAGATAGAAATGGTGTTGATCATCCAGTGTGCTATTTTTCGAAGAAATTAAATAAGCACCAAAGGAATTACTCAACAATCGAGAAGGAATGTTTGGCTTTAATATTGGCATTACAGCATTTTGATGTTTACAATAGTTCAGCTCTTTCTCCGGTTGTTGTGTTTAGTGACCACAACCCCTTTACTTTCATCGACAAGATGAAAAATAAAAATCAAATATTATTAAGGTGGGGTTTGTTTTTACAAGAATATAATCATGACATCAGACACATCAAAGGTAAAGACAATTTGATTGCAGATGCACTGTCCCGTGTATAGATATTATTATTTCATGTACACTTTGTATAATTCATAAGAGTTCTTCCTTGAAAATAAATACAGTGAGATAGAAAATGAGTAGAAGTGATGATTACTAACAAACATTCGTGCATACATCAAATCTTACATGACCTAGAGAAATGAGAGCGTTAAACGAAACATCTTTGACAAAGTCCAAAAGAAGAAGAAACCTGCTTTGCCACCCCAAATCCAAAATATGATCATCATCAGCAGCAGCAACAACAATTACAACAACGATGGCAGCAACGGTTCACGAGAACGAAGAATAGGTATAAGACAGTTGCAGTTGATAATGAAATAGCAATTACTTTTTTGTGGACTTCCTGACCAACAAAATTCCTTCTTTCAGCATCACCCCATATATCTCAGAAAAGAGATAATATGCAATGGTTGCAAAATAGAAAAACAACAAACAAATTCTAAGAAACCATCTATCTCCTCCTGATAAAACTCATTTGTTTTGGCTTTTCTCTCTGGACCTCTGCTCCCCTTTCTTGGTAAATGGGATTCCATTCTTTGATATTGTTGACATTCTAGGACCCAGATTTCATTTCGCGTGATTGATGTAACAGTTATAACCAATACAGATGCTGCGTTAAATGACACACAGAACACAAACCATGACATTATCTGCAAGTTTATTTAGTCTTGGTGGACCTATAAATCTAGTCCGAGTTTGCTCTGACCCTTGCCACCCCATTTTTGATATTTGGACATTTATGTTGGGGTGTAGGGTCAGAGTCCATTGTCTATCGAAAAGTAAATGTAGTAATTGTTTTAACACTTTAAGTATCCATGCAACATCCCAGTAAACTGGGTTGTTAAGTCCAATTGCGGGAAAATTATAAGGAGCATAGCTTGTTAATTTTTTCAATTTGAACTATATTATGTAATCCTCACAAAACTTTACATGTTAATCCATATTATCTGGATATTTTAATCATGTTACAAACCGACTGTTATCTAATTGCTATTAATGTTTTATGTGTATGAATAAGTGTGTTGGTGAAATTCGCGATGATGGCGGCTTAGAAAAGAATGGCCAGTCTTTCTGGTTTTATTTTTATTTGACTTCATATTTTTCATAATTGATAGATTTCATAATTTAGTAGTTGCCAATGACTCCTAATAAGATATATATATTAATTTTATATTTTAGAAATTTAAGGAAATATCACAACTTTAGAGCGCCTAGATGCCCAGTTAGATTTATTGGTAGGAGGGATTAAAGACATAATAAATTAAGGTTGTTTTGTTACATATCAAATTTTCATGAAGGCGGACAACATATGTCATGTGTTTGACCTGTAAAGAGGAGGAGAGCTCTCTATGAGCCAGTACCAGCATTAGTGGTTTTCTGACATGTCATGAGAATCAATTTGGGGGGGGAGGGGGGGAGTAAAGTATGGTAATTCAACAAAGGTTTCAAGACAGTCCATATACCAGAAGAAATGTTCAAATGTTTTCCAAAATTCTAGATATTGATATTGACACAAGGATCTTCGTTAAATTCGTGCTTTTGTTTCCTTTTGCTTGCTTGTGTCCTTTATCGCCATACAGAGAAGAGAAGAGAATCAGTTTGGGCGTGGTGGTGGTGGTGGTGGTGGAGTAAAATATGGTAATTCAAGTAAGGTTTCAAGACATTCCATATACCAGAAAAATGTTTTATATTGAATTTCCATACAATTGCCTTGTCCCAATAGATCATGTATTGTTAATGTTTTTATAAGAACAATGCATTTCTCTACTTAAAGAGAGGCGGTATTATTTATTTTGGACAAGCTTTTAATAACTGTCAAGTCTATCGGCGATTCTAACAGGCAAATTATTTTAAAAATTCCCATTATAATATATTAAATATTGACGAAAGAAACTATTAGAACTAAGCAACACACTACCACGAAATATACAATAACCCTATCCATGCAGCTAGTGGCAAAAAAATTATCTTATAGGAGAAGGTAATTATACTCATTGAATGTTGCCCAATTCTAATCAAACTATACCACGAATAAAGAAAAATTCTTAGATTCTAATTTTTGTGCATGTGTCTGTTGAACATGTTTTCCAAAATTGTAGACATTGATATCGACACAAGCATATTCGTTAAATTCGTGCTTTTGTTTCCTTTTGTTTGCTTGTGTTCTTTATCGCCATTTAAACGTGTGCGTTAATATCATGTAAACACTAACATTATGACAATCCACTCAGAAAATGTAAACGTAAACATAATTTCTGGTGTATGGAGGACAATTTGCTAAATTACTTACTTAAAGTCAATTAGTGATTTTCCGACACGAGGGAACAATTTGAGATAAAATTAGCTCGATTGGTAGAAACTTGCACATGACATACACTAAATGGCTGAAACAAACTTGCAACATATGCAAGCAAATTATATATATATATATATATATATATATATATATATATATATATATATATATATATATATATATATATATATATATTCGCAAATGGATAAGAAATCGTCAATATGAAAATGCAATACATAATCAAAGACTTAGAAATATCCGAATAATCTTCAGTTTACAGAAGCAGACCAAACAAACACTTTGCTTGTAACCTAATACTCACACAGAGACAGCTAAAACACAATTACTGATGAAATCCGAGGGCTACATGCGGCTATATAAAAAAAACACTAGCATCTTTAGCTGTCATATTGTTGTGATATACATGTAAAAGAGGTGGGTATGTACGGATATTTTTCAGTAACTGCGATACACAGTTAAGATGACCGGTTGTTAGTAATACATGTACGTATCTACATTATTGTGTTGATAAACCTTCTTACGTGTAGGCTCGTACAATAATAACAAGAGAAAAGATTGAAGTCAACAAGCTTTGTATATTTTAAGAAAATAATTCATTTCCCTAGAAAACAATGTAAGAATTGGAAATAGGACTGCAGTTTGTGAATATAATCCAAAATTTAATCCTAAGAATGAAAACTACAAGTCCTGTCACTAAATAGTTATATTAGAATCCAGGTTCGAATCTCGACAACGTTCCAATATGGAAGGCAATGACGTCAGATGTGGTCTTTGTACAAATGGCAAAAATTCCTCAATTGAATCACAGTTTATGTTCCGTATAATTCCAGAATAAAATTCCACTGAATTCCTTTCTCCCAAAATTTTATTTTAAAAAAATACACTCGTTTGGTTTTCTAGAGAATAAATTATTAAATTCCAAAAACAAATGAACTTCAAAAACAATCTGGTTTCAACAATAGAAACCTCTCTAGCCCTCAAGGTTTTAAAAATACAACTAACTGAAAAGCTCTCAGAAAGGGTATTAAATCCAACCAAAATATCATCCCATTCTCGCGTGATAGGTCGCGTGGTCTCTTAACACTTGAACAGCGCAATATAAAATATGAAATTTGGTACGTAGCAAGAACAGCCCTATCAAAGAACCAGACTCTCACTCTGAAATAAATTTAAAAATGAAACATTGTTTATTCAGACTAGGCTGAAATGACCTTGGCAATAGCCAATCGTTTTCGCGTAGTGTTTAGAACCTGTGTACCAGAGTGAGCTAAAAATAGTGCAAATGCAATATCTTTTACGTTTTAGATAAACAGAATTACTGAAAGAAAATATCGAATCCCGTGAAAATAATCATTACAATAAAATGTAATGAAACAATAATAAAATGAAAAAGAAATTTAAAACTAACACACAAGCAATTTAATTACATATACGTAACAACCTATTATCTGAATCAGTAATTAAAATGCAAGGTTTTTACAATGCTGAAAATACTGATACTAACCTTAATATATACACTTGTATATTAACAAATCAAGTTCTACTAGCAAATCTATGAAATGTAAATGCATTTGATGCTTTGATAGCAAGAACCCACATTAATCCTATACATATTCCTGCTTGTAATACAAGCTGTAGATCCGTTGGTACTGCCATTTAAAATGTGAAATTCTACTTTTCAGACACCTACAATTGTCACAGGACTTCATCGGCTCGCATTTTTTGCAGCAATTAAGAACTTTAGTGACCAGTTTGGTTTGTATCAATTAAATCTATGGACACACGTTTAGAGCCTTATGAATTACAATACAGCGAAATAATTTACATAGAAAGTTAGCATACGTTATACTTTCAAACTTGATGCAGCAGATTATGAGCACTGTAAATCTGATGATATGTTAACCTTTTTTAGGTTAATCTAATTTTGTGCTATTATTGAGAAGTCGAGCACTATAAATATCCTTGATTAATATAAAGTTTACAACACAGTTTTGTAAATCATACCTTAATCTCGAACACTCAACCATTAATCCTAATACAGTTGGATATATACTCAATATGTGTTACCTATTATACACAGTGTATTACATATTGACTACTTTCATAGATCAAAGTATATATTCCTATAATTGTAATATAATGTTAAAGCATCCGGATGGCAATAATCGCATTACATGGCAACAAACGGGGAGACATTACTGCATTTGTAATTAGTTTCGTAAGGATTAAGCAAAGTGATATCTGTTTTTGATAACGATATTTCAATGAGGAGTTAAAGATTGTATGATACAAAATGACGTAGTGAAGGTGTTGGTTCAAGTGAGTCGAAGCCATAGATATTCTTTGCTATAACCTGATCAGTGTATACCTACGTGGCTTCCATTAAAATTAAAACTGCTATCCTTAGATTTCTGTGTTCGAGTCATACTAAAGCGATTGAGATAGGTAGATATCATGTTTGTACATATTTTATATAATCTGCTCATGTTGTGAAAAGAATGGGTTAGGACTTGTGCATTATGAACATCATTCTCTTTTAGTTTGTAGCATATACGAGACATCGTACAAAACAGATGGTTTAGCAACAAATCATTCATACATTTCGCTAAGCTTATGTCCACTGTTTTACATAGTATCCTGACTAGTGTCGCAATCAAGTAATTTGTCTGTACTAATCCTCAATAAAAAAATACACAGTTTATAATGTGTATCATGATTTTCTTTCATATGTTTACAAAAGACAGATTGAATAATGTAAAAACTTCTTACCCCCTGAAATTTCCCTTCGATATGTAGATCCCTTTCAAGAATTGTCGGTCAACACGCTTTGTTATGATAATTAGTCTTCTTGCAAAGATCAAATCAACGCATGTAATGAAAAGTTTCCAAAAGGATATGTAAAGAGATAAAGCACTGCAAGTTATGTAGGATTTTTGCAGATTTTGCAAAGGTGTTTTATATTTTTTCAGTTCACTTATCGCTAAGCACTAATCATATTAATGGTTTCTTTTTTAAAAAAAAAATGCAGAACAGAACAGAACAAGACTTATTCAACAAAATCATGATCGGATCAAACACATAAGACATATTAGTGAAGTACAATCAAATTTCTCTTATATACGAATCCATCATGGTGTAATATACACAAGAGGGAGAAGTAAGAAACGCTAGGAGACAGACAATGAGATGTAAGGAATTATCTATAGATATTACAAGTCAAGGAAGTTTCTAAATAAAAAGGATCAATGATTTAAATGAAAGAGTTTTTGGTATGCTTCACCTAATACAGTCGCGAACGATCCAGTCCTTTATATGCTAATATACTTAAACTTTTTACTGGTATTTTGTTCTTATTTTCTTTAAATGTTTATATTGCAAAATATTCTGTCGGATGAAATACTATTTCTAAATCAACTTCATTGTAGTATTCTAGAAAATTTCACACTCATAGAGGTGTTATAATTTGTGACACGAAATTTTTAAACAATTGTTATATTTTCTTTCTTCATTCATATTTTATTCCATTCACAAGTTTGAGCAGGGAATTGATATTATGACATCCTTGATTGCAGGACAGCTAAAAACACGATATTCAGGAAACATTTTAAATATTTCTTCAATTCCAATCGCTTTCAGCATAATTAATTATGGTACTAATTTTTAGCATTTCTATTATTTCACCCAAAATAATATCCTATCTTTTGAAGAAGTGTCTTTATATCCCTTATTAACTTCAAAGATTCTTTTATCCACGAACACCATTGTATATTTCATAGACTCCAGAAGTGATTGTCGGTGGTCAAGAGCTTCCCTCTCAAGGGAGATAACTCAGTTTCCTTAAAGGCCTTTATGCCTGAAAATATGGAGATATGTCGCAGAATGTTCCTGTGTATCTCTTCCAACATCTGTTCATTGTTATTATTACGTCACTCATCCAACCATCTGACGATGTTCGATCACTTCATCTTTATAGCTGTTTGCTGTTGTTGATTGATTAGTCCTCTTAAGCTGGAAACATTTGGCACATAAACAGACGACGACGGCGGGTCCTTTCACTACGTCGTGTGAAGTTCCTTTGTCGCATCCATACCCGTTGATTAAATCAAACTTTATTGTGCTACATGGATACATAATGCATTTATAAAACACTTTCAGAAATTGGAACGTGTAAGTGAATTTTTGCATCAAAGTAAACCTCTGTGACGTTTGTGATTTTTTTGGATTTTTTTGATTTTTTCCACATGCTGTTTATTCACTGGAAACTGGCTCTGAATCAATCAGCAGGGGCACAACTACCGAGGCTTATATTGTACATTGAATACTGGTTACCTCCCTTACACCTTCTTTTAAGCGATAAAATGTGTTTCCACTTGTAGGATAACACGTGTTCCCCAAGACTTCTAACATTTATCTTGTCGATGGTGTATTAAATTAATTATCATTAATCTAATAATTAGTATTATCTGCAAATAGGAAAAACTGACACTTGTGTATATTGCATTGCATAACAGAGATAAGACATGGTAAAAATAACAGCAAGATAAACTATGGCAATATTCAAATAAAAGAATACGGCGGAGAAGCTGTGAGTATCGTGATAAGAATTGTGATGATTCTCGACGATCGAACCATGGCTAAATATCTCAAACTTTTTGTAGTGTATGCAAGCAGATTAAATAATGTATTACGGATCATACATTGCTTCAAAGCTCCAATCGTTCATTGGGATGCTTGTGAAGGAGTCCCTTACCGACTTTCAAATTTCTACTACTGTATTCCGCAAAACGATAAAACAAAAATCACAAAGTCTGAACGATTCCCACAGTGAGAGATTTTCTTTACGCTTTTATCTTGGCAAAAGGAGAGAGTGCAAAATCACATTAAGACACACATTTTATTGATAACACACACACACACACACACACACACACACACACACACACACACGTACACACACACTATTAATCAATATAATCAACTTGAACAAACTTTCACGGTCTAACTGGCTTTCAAGTTGGTATGTAGATTTTACTCTGGCCTTAATGAAGTGGTCAGAAAATGACCAGTTTTCGGAAAACCAAGGCTATTTATCATTACAAAATGAACGAAAAGATTCATTGAAACCGATAAGAGGCGGATCCAGAAAAAAATATCGTTAGTATCGTTTAGAGAGTCTGTGTGATGGAATTTACTGCGCATAATCGAAGAGCTAGAAGCTCCTGTATTTCAAGCGTTTTCAGAATATTTCACCATATAACTGAAAAGAAACATTACTCTATTAAACACTCCGGTTGTTTTGCCACCCACCCAAGTACCTCCGAATCAGCCCCTACCTGATAAAGAATCAAGTCCTGAAACGAATTTGTCAGAAAAATTGTTTTCTAACACATCCAGAGGCCGCACGTATGATATTGTTTCCCATACTCAGAACCGTTGTAACTCGTCAGATCTAATTATTATTTCTATTCCCAGCGACTAAAACGTACTAGTGAAGAAGGAGGCATGTTGAACTATTCAACCATATACACCTTAAATTTGGAAAACAAAATGTAAAATAGCAACGCTGTGTATTCTGCAAAAACAACTATTAAAATGAAATGAAGAAAGAAAACAAATTATTAGTTAAATATTAACTGTAAAAGGTTACCTGGAACCAACCATCACTCTTTTGCGAGGATCTCTCTATAGCACATTGACGATTTAAAATGCCAGAACTGTTATTTTTAGATCCTTGCTTACATAAACAAACTCTACTCTTCGTGTCAGGTAATTAACAGAATAGATAACGTGAAGGCTGCCAGAGAAAAGATGAAGGTTTTGTTTTAAATTAACACTTAAACATAATGAATTAGTGTCGTAAATATGAACGGTTTGCATGTTCTCTTTCTCTCTCTCTCTCTCTCTGAAATGATTAATAGAAACTATTTTGAAAAACTGAATTGTTTTAGGATGAAATATATTGTTTATGCAGCATAAGGAGAGGGTGCGATTATTATGAGAATTTCCCTCAAATTGCATAAATCACGTGACTGTATGAAATTGTATTTCGAAAAGACATTTAAACTATTAAACTTGTATATTAAACAATGCGCACCTTTTAGAAGCAGCAGAAAGAGTAAGAAGTTTGTCTTAACATTCGATTCGATTAATGTTTAAAGATAGAAACATCTACAAATTCCTGTCAGAAAGATTTTTCGCGGAGTGCAAATCTAGGCCAGTAAAAACTCCATCCACGGTATATGTTATTGATATTTAAGCTTGTCATCGTATTGTACAAAATAATATTTAATTACCCCATCTCTTATCCTGGATGGAAGCAGTTAACGTTTGAAATTATTGATCTATTTTGTCAACATTCTTGGCATTAGAAAAGTGAGTAATGTGTATTTTCAAGCTTTTGTTTATCATAACATGAGCTTGTTGGCAGGTTTTCGGAAGTTAACTTCCCTATCCACAAAAGGACTATTTGCGGATTGAGATGTTTATAGCTGACAGAATTTGTCTCTTTTGTCTAAATTATTCGTGTTCTATGGAAAATTGTTTTCTTTAGACTTCCATAAGACATAGAAGTTAGTTGATTATCGTATGCACAATCCTAAGAATAGATGGTGTACCATCCGTCACACATAATGATATTTTTCAAGCAGAGATACCGAGAATGATAGATTACGTGACTGAAGAAGTTAGCAGAACACATGTTATGCCGATGCATATCTAAATATCTCTACGTTTTGACTACGAGTTTCTTACATAGATAGCAATAACAGCTTTTATTTACTATACCGTCTACTGAAGGTATCATTCATACCTTCACAGAAGAATTCGATCTATGTCTCCTCATCGACAATAAAAGGATGGTTACTAGTTGTTTTGAAAGATAATGAGTTCACGTTGACTAAAGATGGCGCTAAAGATAATTTACAGATCTTAAATTCCTCGTCAACAAAAACGAAACAAAATGTATCCGAACAAAACAGTTTGCGTGCGAATATGTGTTACTCACAAAGCCAAATGTGACGGTAGAACATCCAAAACACCAGGGTAAATAACAAAATGGTACAAATGAAAAACATGATCAACGTCGACGATAATTATGTAGACAATCTCCAAGCAGGAAAATAAATAAGATCACTGAAACACTGAAAAGAGAAGTTTTCTTCAAAATAAAGCTGAAAAATAAATACAGTGTTTAAGATTCTGTGGTAGTCTATGCGACCTTAAACAAATTCAGGATTAATGGAAATCACATGATGTAGTGATGAGGATATACAGGTTCTCTAAGATTTCATTATGGCATTTAAGCGATTTGCACATTTACACCATAAACGATGCATTTTTTCCCAATCAGATTATTTTACGTGTACACTTTTAAAGCAGTCATAATATCTTCAATCACGAAGAATTACCACAAAATTAGCAAACATCAATTGATTTAGAAGGTTTTGGCGTAGGGCCTTTCGCACTATATTGATGCAGTAAACATTACACCTTTCACTGTATGGTGAAATATCAATTTAGACGGTGTATCTTTTGTACAACTATCATGAGATGTGAAGTAGTAACTGAAATTAATCTGAACAGATAGAATGCATAAAATAGATGTAAAATGATACAAATGGAAAAGAGGAAAAATAAAATAAATGGAAATTTGAAATACAAATAACTACCAATGCAGCAGTTGCGTAAGAGAAAGGAGATTGAAATAAACAATTAAAAAGCCAATTTTATGTTGCTTTTATCACACATAAATAGAAGACGCAAGGCACATATAGTAGGAAGGTGATTTAGTATATTTTAGTACAAACTGACTATGAGTCAGAAAAATACTAACAGAATTTCCGCTTGATATTGATGGAATATATTTTTATGCCGAAGATCTTAAATCTGATGTTGGTCCTGATGGCAAGAAACAATCATTGTTAGGAAATACAATTCCTCATATTAAATTACTACATCCACATGACTCCGTGGCCCCGGCCCTTGAAATAAGATTCAAGTTTGAAACACAACTGCTCTACTTTGTACATGTTTGGGTACCATATTGGACATTATTATTCATCCTAATATTGGCACTTGTATCTGATAGTGGAATAGACATTTAATAGACATTTATATGACTGCAAACGCAATTTTCATGTACAAAATATTAAACAATTTTGCCACCCACACTTATAATTTGACAGTTATGAATCTATCAAGAGATACAGAATACAGTGGGACATGACCTTATTGCAAAGCACTTCAACTCGACAGTATGGATTGCAACACGTACTCGCTGGATTTCTTACATTCACTAAACATACAAAATGTTGCAATTTTACGTTTACTTTCAAATAAGATAACATGCATATTATTGTAAAGTACCTTTATATGATTGATATTCATTTAATCATGTCAGGAATAAAATGGATATGAAACAATTTAACATGGTATGTAACAATTTTAACATTATATCTTTCATCCTTGTAGATGAAATAAAATCGTGCATGGTGACACATATTACTGGAATAAATGGAAGAAAAACGAATAGGAAAGAAAATATATTTCTGGCAAACAAAAAATATGTCGACTTTTATGCTGGTATTTCCATCTATCAAGAAAAGATACGACAAGTTAGTAATCTACTCAGAGAAGATAGTATTTCGAGAATAAATCAAAGTATGAAGTCTTTATTGCGAGATTAAAACAAAGTATTGAGTCTTTATTGCGAGATTAAATCAAAATATGACGTCTGTATTGCGAGATTAAATCAAAGTATGAAGTCTTTATTGCGAAATTAAATGAAAGTATGAAGACTTTTATTGCGAGATTAAAACAAAGTATGAAGTCTTTATTGCGAGATTAAATCAAAGCATGAAACCTTATGTAATCTGTATCTAAGTGGCAAGTTGACAAAAGGCGAATTCTTTTTAAACAGCCATTAAGTTTGGGAGAGAAAGATTACGACTCAGATGACGATTTTGTGAAACATATATCAAATTTAAAAGTGATATTGGATTATTCTGGACGATTAATAACAGTACAACGAAACATTACCAAGGACCATTAGAAAACATTGTTAGTACAGTGTATTTGCAGAGCGCGAGTGAATACTCGTAGTTTCAAATGACACTAAGAATCAAATACGACAAAATAAATGACGTCCTTTACATGAACAACCATTTATATTGATACCAATGGTTGCAGGAGCAGGTCAAAATTTTCCTTCTGGAGATAGCTTACGAATCACTAATCGTTCTTGCTGCTTTATTTGCACCTCTGATTGAAAATGCAAATAACAATCCTACTAATTCCAAACGAAATAAATCAGAATGTTCAATTTGGCAAGCAGCTAACTTTCACACGTTAAATAATTCCATCTAAAATGTTATTAATAATAATGAACGATTAATAAGCCATTTCTAATTGTGTCAGCGAACGGGTGGAATTTAAATACTGATGGGGATCTACTACCACTTGTTTTTGCATGAGCAAAGTAATCGTTTACAAACTTTGCTGTAGTTAAGCAGCAGATTATATAGTCATACATACTGCAGTGATTATATCAGCTATAGCCCCATCCTTTTCGTTCAACTGGTTCTTCATTCTTTAGTGTTACCAGTTCTTAAAATTTTCATTGCATTGCTTGAATCTATTCTCTAAAACATTCTGAAACGGATATGCTTCCAACACTTCTAAAATGTCCTTGCAATACAAGTTTTGTACTTCGATCTTTTTCTTTATGATGTCTTTTTCAATTTTCTAATCTGTTGATAATAAATTTAGATATTATATTTTGTTGATAATGGTTTGGAATTTTAAACCTTTTACAGCATATGCCTATTCACACAATGACCCAGATGTGTTTATTGTATTTTAATTTCAATATACCCATGTAATAACTTTGTTAATCTCTAAGTATACATCTACGCAAAGAAATCTCACTTACTTTATAACCTGATTGTCTTAATAGCTCATCTAATATTATTTCGTTGTTGTTTATGTTCAAACAGTTGATCAGCTATTTCGCTAACACGTTCCCTTACATAATGAAGAGTATTGTCAATATTCCGACTATCAAGTCCAAGATGTCTCTGTCTGAGAAAAAGGTTACAAGTGCTACTCCATTATATTCAATATTGTATATAGAGAATAATGGTTCAAACAATGTACCTGTTATTTCACTAACACGTAATAAAACAGAGACAAAATCTTTACGAGGATTCCCATTATAGAGTCTAACCTGTCTCTAATAGGTACCAAGAGCTTCGCCATCACATTCAACATTACCTTTCATTCCAATATGTTTTTGTACATTGCTTTTGTATGAAATTCGTGTGTGAACTCGACAGCCGAGCAGACCTGTACAAGATTATGCTGTCCAAGAATACAAACGTTATTCCATGGTCTGCTACTATATTATTTATGACCAGTTGTGATTTCAAATTTACGTAGATTTAGTTGGATCAGCTAGTGACATTACCTGATGAACGAGATTTATGTATCATTACAATTCCCTAATATGGCGGGAATCATGGTCACGTGACAAAACGCAACCACATTGGTATCGAGGTATAGCAGTATAGTACCACACTTGGTTTGTCTTTTAGTCAAGAAGGTTATCGTGTTTCGCTTGTGATATTTAGGTGTGTGTTATTTAGAATCCGACGTTGTACTGCTAATGACTCTTACGATTTTTGGTGTTATTGAGAATTTATATATAAATTGAGTGAGCACATTTCCAATATTTTATTTTTATTTCTTCTTTACTCTAAAAGCAAGTCCGTTAATTGTATTATAGATCTTTCTATGATTTATCATTGTATTATTGTTTTAATCCTTATAGTACTGGAATTCCAGTTTAGGCAGACTTTCAAGCTTGTGTCAGTTTATTTTTGTGTACATGTAATGAGCCAAGGTTTAAAGTCAATCCATGAGGTTTGATTGTATAAGCATTCAGGTTCTAAAGCACGTTTAAGTATTAATGTTTGTGCTCCCAGGTAATGATTCTAAATAGTATTTCGTCTTAACGTGTTCCTATGGTCATGTGTACCATGTTCATTAGAGTAGTACTTTGGACAGTAAATACTCAAGGTAATCGCTACAAGAGTTAGCAGTTCCGATGTTTCCGCTTTTCCATACAGATCACACTGACGAACCCAGTAACAATTTGCAACATTAATTTTTGCTACTTCTGGGTGAGGGCAAATCCGAGGAATGAAATTTGATTTCTGAACGTAAAGTATTATGTAGGTAGGCATAAAGAGTCCCCTATATGCTAGATTATTGACATGAAGTGAACGTCAGGTCCTGAAATTTTATGTAAAATGGTATTTCGAACACAGTCAGGTGCCGCAGGTATGAGTACGTGTCCCGTACAAGAAAACCAGTGCAAGTCGTCAAATCGTTGCTTATTCCCAACAATAAAAGAAATGCGCTAGTAATATATGAATATTTGTTAAAGGTTACTATTAAAATAGCCAGGAAAGTAAAGGTTATAAAATATTATCTAAATATTAACGGTAAACGTTAATTTCAACAGAATTCCAGTCAATCGCGAGTTACTCTGGGCAAAATATTGATCGTTCAGGAGGAATGGAAAACCTCATTTCAGAGTTTAGTGTAAACAAAGACAATCCTTTCAAAAACGTTTTCCCCAAAATACTGGCAGTAACATTTCGATGCATGGTGTCAGATAATTAACAAGATATTTAACTACGTTTAGTATTGAAAGGTGATAGATTTTGCTGGAATGTCATGATGCCTTTTTAAATTTAAAAAGAATAATCTTAATTTTCGTTTGTTGCAACTCCAGTGTCAAGATATTAGTGGTCATAAATACAGATGTCGCACGTTGTCTATATCTTTATACATAAAAAAATGTTTGCAAAAACTAACTGATCTAAGGTGAATAATTTGGTTTGGAAGCATAAGGACACATTTGGAAAGAACGGCGATTTTCCACAGAAGTTATAAACTGCTTTGCTGTCGAGAGTCTTCAAATGTTATGCTGCATAAACATTTACGAATGAACCGTTTAAGAACTCAAGGAATGATACGTTTCTGTGCGAATTCGATTCGAACGACTTTTATATATATATATATATATATATATATATATATATATATATATATATATATATATATATATATATATATATATCCGCAAGGTTTACGAGTTGAAGAGATTATTTATTATTAATTTATATAAGTGTGGCCACAATAAACTTAGGAGAGCGCACTCATTATATTATGCAATAGAATATTATTCAGTAAGTACTATCGATGACCAAAGGACCAATAATTAGAATTGGTGGCAAATATATTTTAATGCGATTACTTAATTCATAACTCAACGTTTTTGTTGGGGTTTTTTTGAAGATATACAGCTACCTTATATAGCGATAGACATTTATTCCATATACAATTCTTACATACCGACAAGAATACGAGTAACATTAGAATTTATTTGGAAGAAATAAAACTTTGTTTAGAGCTCATTCTAGTAAATTGACGATATCAAAATTGTAATCGTCCTACGTGGGCTTCTGATATATGAGCTGAAATATTCTACTTCATGAAAGAAACTCGAATGTAGGGACAGTAAAATTCCATCAACAGTGTATTTTACTAATATATAATTTTGCCGTCGTACCGTAGTATATATTAGATAATTATCCCATCTCTTTTCCGAAACTGTACCAATGATTATTGAAGCAATTATTAATGCATTTGTCAAACTTTTTCGTATTAGCAAAAAATCACAATGCGTATTTGCACAACCTCTGATTGTCGAGTGGCAGAGTGGTCTAAAGCGCTCACCGTTACGGATCACTGCCATCTCACCTCTGCGTGGGTTTGAGTCTCGGGTCGGTCAATGTGGGTATGAGAAAAGCTTGCCAGTAGCTTCTCGTGTTTTGGTGGTTCTTTCCGGGGTTTTTTCCGGGTTCTTCCTCTACCATTAATACTGGCCGCCATGTATAGCCTATCTTGTGCTGAAAAATGGTGTTAAACCCTTTAGCAGCAACAAAAACAACAACAACAACACAACGTCTGTTTTCTTCAAAATGAGAGATTGCTACCACGTTCTCACAGCTTTATCTCCCTATCTCAAAACGGACTGAAATACTTGCAGATTGTGGATGTTGATAACGGACAGAATTTATCTTTACCTTCTAAATACAGATGTGTTACCGATAACTATTTCTTTAGACACCTGAAGAACAAAGAAGTAGGATAATTTTGATAACATTGAAAGAAGAGATAGTACACCATACCTAGGACAATTTTGATAACATTGAAAGAAGAGATAGTACACCATACCTAGGACATAATGTTAATTTTCAAGAGAGATAAAGTGAATAATAGACAGATCAAGTGACAGAATAGCTTTTCGAGTAAGATACTTGTTATTATATGTGTATCCCTATAAGATCTCCACCTTTAGACTCTGGGAGTGTTAGATAGCTATAGGAGCTTTTTTCCTCCACTGAAGGAACAATGCATGCATGCACAGATGAACTAGATCCATATACAATTTTTTAGTCATATCGCTACTATGTTTGCAGCGCGGCATCATGCCGCAGACATGTAGCATGATGTCCCACCCAGTCACATTATCCTGACACCAGGCCGACCAGTTCTAACACTAACCTCTTAATGCTTAGCGCCTAGCGATGCGGTTGGTATGACTCGGCTAGGGATCGAACCGACGACCTCCCGCATCCGATGCGGACTCTCTAACCACTAGGCCACCGGAGCGGTGGATTACGTAGTGAACTGGTAAAATTGTGAGGCTATTCCAATGAAATCTGGTCAATAGTTAACGTCTTTTGCAAAAACTATTCTTTACCATGTACTCTTACAATGGTTAGTGTATAGTTAAAGATGTTTGGGTTAGAATCTATAGGAACCTCAACACAATACACGCAATGTAAGACCGATTAAAATTAAAGTTCTAAACTGTTCAAGATAAAAAAGGTTGCATGAACCTTAGGAAGATAAATGCTTTCATATAACGTTAATATAACTATAAACTGAAATGTATAGATGTCAAAATTCAGTAATAGCCTTATAAAAAATAAAATTTCAATATGAAAAATATAAAATATTTACACTGGCAAGGTATGCAATCAGAAGAAGGTATCGCAAAGTTAAATCAGATCATCACGTCTTTATGCGACTGGTTTATTAGGTCTAAAGTTCAAAGATTAAAATCTTTACATAATATGTTTAAACTGGTCAAACATAACCCAATCAATTATACGACAAGAAGATGATAACGCAGACAAAAAAAACATTACAGGACGCTTCCAGCAGTATATTTCCGATCGTAAATGAGACTATACAATGCTGTTGGTAGTTATTGTATGTTTTCATTGTTTAGTGAGTTGCAACACTGTTGAATACCATAATAACCTTTGAAGTTCGTGTGATGTCTTTAAACTAAGATTTAATATTTTTTCAGATTTGGAAGACGAATATCATTCCAGCAGCTGACAAACTATATGTAACAAGTCGTCAGATGGTTTACAAGGAAACAAGTGAACATAAGAACAAAGCAGATAAATTCAAAAACGATAGCAGGATTTTAATTGCAACTACGTATGACATTTAAGACAAAAACATGAACGCCAACAATAAGTTTTTTATATTTGTGTTGATTATTGTAGGAGCTAGGCTAATTTTACTGTTTGAAATAGTTTCTGAAATTCTAACGAAAAAATCAGTTTATTATCCCGACAATGATGCTGCTAAAATAGCTAACGTAGACAAACAAAACTGGCAATATGTCCCAAGCCATTTGATCATATCAAAACCTGATTTGCGTGGAGAAGAAGGGTCCGGTAAATGGAATAGGTTCGGGTAGAGTAATAGGCAGAACGTGAGTAGTTACGGGTGCAGTAGGTGGAACAATGTAGTATCCGATAAAGCAGTGATTACAATGGACTAGAAACGGGTGGAGGGTTGGTCAGTAACATCTTTCTTTTATACCGTTTTAGATATCGATATCTAATGTCTTGCTTACGTTTAACAACTTCTGAATGATATCATTGACGATATTTGTCGGAACAGAAAATGCGTATAATGGCATAAAGGATAGCACCACATGTTATGACACCAGCCACTACCTACTAAACAATGTATTTGGTATCCCACAAATTGATCACAATGTTTCTGGGCTTTCTAAGGATTAGTTAAATGTATTCCAGTTAGAGAGCACAAAGCTTTGGGTGTTAAGATTAAAACTTACATAGACAAGACGAAACATACAATTGAGAAAGACTAAAATAAAGCCTGTGAAAGAATATAAACAGTCGCATGAAGAAAAAAAAAATTGAGAATTCAAGCTGCATTGTGTATCAAGTAATAAGGGAAATTACCAATAAATGAATTTACTCAAATCATAAACTGTGAGATATATCGCATCTAAATGAATAACGTTGCTCTGTGGATGTATCATGTTAAACCTGTACACAAACACTAAAGCTTAGTGCTTTAGTCAAGTGAAATGCTATGCACATTACAAATTTGTTTTGATCTGTTGAAGAGTGTCTACAATTTTACCGTTTATTTCGTTACGACAAATACGGTTTTCAAAAACACAGTTTTGTTTTATTGGTGTTCCATCTTTGCTGCAAAAACACATCCAAGAAGAAGAGTATTTTCTCTGATATCATTGTACACTATAATTTGTATGAGAGTTAACATTACAATGGCTTAGGTTTCGCAAACAAACTTTTAAATCTCTTTGAGTTTAATATTGACCAGAGTGTAAGTAACGCATCGCTATGTTAGATCAAGGTATTTGAATCCTTGTTGTATCTGTATTCTGCATACTTGGAGTAATATATTGTTATATATTGCCATTGTTTCTATTTATAACCTGCAGAACAC
>JAECUM010063180.1:0-11560 GCA_016617855.1 Megalonaias nervosa
TAAACAGAACAGATTTATTACTAGGCAGAATATCACCCTATGTATACGCTCGTATATATGTACGGGAATGGATAATCTCAGGCACTTGGCTTCTATACAATGGCAGTCGAGGTCCCATAATTTAGTTCTCAGGCTTGAGGTCTTCTTAATTTTGTTTTGTTTTCTTATTTGTAATATCTCTTCTTTAGGTCTGGCAGAAAAATTGGCTTCCATTGTTTTAATTTATTTTCAAAATTCCCATGAATACCGGTAAAAGGGAACCAATGTTGGCTAAAAAAAAATCAGAAAAGAAAAAAAGAATCTGCACACTTAAAAGAATCCAAAGTCAGTTTCCAGGGTTGGTTTGCTTTGCAATAAAATAACCTTTGTGTTTGATATCCTGCCGGTAAGTTCAAAGAATGAGTTTACTGCTAGCTACCGGATGTGTTTATTCACCACCCGGGCATCTATTTGTTCGTCATCTGGAATCATAATTGATACCAACTCGCATTGATGCCTGCTTTAATAATACTCTTTGTAACCCATGCAAGCGAAAGGATTGTCATTTGCACTCACAGTGAATGTACATGTACATTTATTTTCAAAAGCATGTATTGATCTTTATTTGCAAGATAAGTGTCATATATTTAACCTGGATATAATACAATCTTGGTTATTTTGCACCTAACACCATGTTATGCGCGAATGGCGGATGCCTGAAAGCATTCGGTTGATGTTTATCTCTCACACTCTCTCTCGTTTGTGATTTTCTTGGATCTATTTTTCAGTCATGATAAAATATTCAAACCTCTGAGTACAGCCAAACATGATTTGTTTTTCAATATTCACATCAATTATAAAAATGCGTCGTGTGTTATCTGACATAAGTGATGCACACTACAGTCTGGATGCATACGCTACTTGTGATATAGGGTGTTTATATATTTTTTCTTTAATAAATTACTCATGATGATAAAAAAGGAATAAATGATAACAACACCAGGTTAGTTTCTTTCATTTTTTTATCAATTAAGCATTTTGTGTATTTTATTGTAACATGCAGTGGGAGGGGATTCCAGTAAACGTAAGAGCAAGAGATGGGAGTAATGGTCAAGGACATCTTTAAAATTACGTTACCGGTTTTTATGAACCCGGATATCTCGGGACCCGGTTATGTCGACGATTTTTTTACACCCCCGACATAATCGTGATAACCGGGTTTGACTGTACATATATATATATATATATATATATATATATATATATATATATATATATATATATATATACACACACCATACTCGTGCATATATTCATGCATATCATTGTGCCAATCTGAAAATTGGTCATTGGAACCCATTTTTATAGAGAGATTTTTACAATTATTTTTATTTCACATTTAAGTTAATGCAGTATTTGTTAACTTCCTTGCCACATTTAAATAAAATGATAGAAACATGTGAAATGGCCCATTAGTATGTGGATCCTGTGCATAAATATTTAATTATGTGTATCGTCCTTTCTCTTTAGGGATGTAAGATTTCCTTTTGGAACATTTACAGCAGTCATGAGAATCCCCAGAAGATGCTGCAAGGAGTGATTCTCTAATAATTGCATTTTCCTCATACTAAATGAGAACATCACATTGACAGTATTGTTTGTTGCAGAATTATTGTTTGATTATTGTTTGTTTACTGACATATTGTTTAAGTGTTGATCATTTGAACAGTTTGTTGATTGATTTCTTATTTTTTGCAGTCTTAGCAGATGCCCATTTTCCTACCTCATCAATCTGCAGAGCTGGACCAAGAGAAGTCAGAGCTGATGGTATGATGAATTTGATGGATGAAACTTAACTTAAAGCAAGGCTCTCATAGACCCAAGCTTCCAGGCCAAATAAGCATGAAACTCTCAAAGGACAAACCATTTCTCTATTTAATGTGTTCCCCTGACATGGCTGATGATGCTTTCCTGTTTTATATTTTTGGTCAGCCATGGCTGATCTGTAGGATAGCTAATGACTAGATATTCATTTGTTAAGTCAAAGAACAGTAAAACTTAAAGAAACCTACTAATCTGAAGGTCCAGTCTGGTGATGGCATTTTGGTTTGGTATAAAGTTGTTTTGGGTTTTTTTTTACATTTACTGAAATATTGTTTCTTTAGTGTGATCTTATAACAGTGAGAATTTAATCCAGATATGTAAAAAAAAAATATAATGAACATGTACTTTTTCATTCTCCTTTGCATCCTTTTGAGACTTGTGAATTTATGCCAGGGACTCTAAGATATAGGCTGGGGACACCTGAGTTCCAAGAGCAAGGAGTCCATGACTCCTGATACCGTAAATCTGTTGAGAGCCTGCTTAAAGTACATGTATGTTGACCTATTTTAAATGTTTTTAAATGTGTATAAATCAAAATATAGTAGTCTTTACTTTCAACCATTAATACTTTATGATACCTGTAATACTGCTATTGCCACTTTATGATACCTGTAATTCTCCTGTTGCCATCTTATGATACCAGTAATTCAACTATTGCGACTGTAATACCTGAAATTCTATTATTTCCATTTTAAGATACGTATAATTCTACTACTGCCAGATATCTGCAGTTCTGTAATTGCCAGTTTATGATACCTGTAATTCTACTATTGTCATTTTATGATACCTGTATTTTAACTATTGTGACTGTGATACATGTAATTCTACTGTTGCCAATTTATGATACCTGTAATTGTTTTACTACACAGGGTTACTCTTGATATTGTTTTGAAATAATATTTCAGTGTAGGTTTCTGGGAATATTTTTTTAGTTTTTCTTTTAAATATTTGTATTTGATAACTTTGCATTTGTTTATCAAACTGTTATTTTGTAATGAATTAAAATGATTCAGTTAAAGAGCAAGTCTATTATGCAATTAAATGTTTCTTGTAACAGTAAATAATTTCTGGCCATATGATACCATTTAAAATACATTCAGTGATTTAACATTTGAAAGGCTGTGCGAATCTTAAAATATTTAGAAAGTGTTTTTCTGTGATTCATTTTATTAAAAACATTGTTGAACACTGTAAAAATATTTTATGTTAAAAATGTGTAATGTGATAGTCAAATTATTAAATTATAGTAAATAATATTGAGAGTAAATCAGCAAGTGACGAGTACTGGTACTTATCTTTGATTGCAGGTCTCCTTATACCTGCTCTTCTGGAAGCTGTTTTAACCTTGCTGCCTCTGGATACATATGTATCCAAACCGGTAATTATATTTCTTGCTTTTAAAATGGATTTGGACTAGGTTATGAAATGGCACTTGTACATGGATTAGAGGAAGGGCATAATTCCTGTTTGATTGCAATTTTAAATGGACCAGCAGGACTGAAGAAAAGTAACCATTATAGTATTCACATTCTCGTATAAAAGATGAAATCTCATTCCAAGTTATTTTGGAAAATAGCGTATGAAAGATTTCTCACAGTTGAAGATACTGTTTTTGATTGATTCACATTGCACATCATTATACAGGGCTCCAAATTTATGGAAGGAAGTTTCAGTATTGACAGTTTGATTTGATTGGAATTTGTAAGTGGAAAATTCAGTTATCTGTGTACTGCCAACTATTTGCTAATACCTGTTATGTTACAGTTGTAACCCAAAATTTGTACACCTTTTCACGTGTGTGTCCAGTGTTAATGCTAATAAAGGTATGGCAAAGAGTGCTATTAAAGACAGGTGCTTTACATTTTCATTTGAATCTGCAGTAAATATGACCTTTAATTTAGGTCCATTGTAGCTAATCTTACAAGATATAATGATGCAGACTCTCATTATTTCATAACATTGACATAAATGTATTGGTCTTTGTTTTGCAGGTAGCTTTAATGGACAGAGTCCCTGCAGATAAAGAGAAAAACCTTCCTGTGCCAATATGGGATGCTTACAGAGATATTGTCAACAAGGCTGAAAATCAAACTGTAAGATTTATTATTAATAAGTTTACATGTATGAGTAGTTATTATTGTTTAATTGAAAACCACATAAAAAAACTTACCTGATTGCATCCAGGGCTCTCAGGTAACTGGACTTCTGGGTCAAATACACATGAAATTCTCAAAAGATGCACCATTTCTCCCTGTGATGCACCTCATTTTCCCTCAGGACATTTCCCCTTTTCATGTTCTGGTCAGTTTTTGGTAATCTGCACAACAGCTAAAGGCTAGACTTAAGCAAATAGGTATGAAGCCAGTGTAACAGTTAACATGTAATCCTTATCTTTGCAGTTCTGTTGTGTAAAGGAATGCCCCTTTTACATACTTAAAAGAAACCGTGTTCTGTTGAGTGTGTGTGTGTGTGTGTGTGTGTGTGTGTGTAGGCACCTGCAAAATTGATTGGCAAATAAATGATGCCCTATTTTGTTACAACAGTCTTGAAATTAAAAATTGGTGATGATGTGAAATATAAGTCATGAATGTAATCAGAGTTATCTCAGACTTTGATTTGGACAATAATGTCAAATCATCAATAAGCCATAATAATACAGTATTACATGTTATTTTTGATACCCTTTAATTTTTTGTACATCATCAAGCTATAAAAATAATAATTACTTAAATGTAATATATTCGTTCTTACACAAAACTTGATATTTTATTTTTCAAATCCTCTTATTTTCGTACATAAAATGTTCTACTGTCAAGATGTATGTGATAAAAAATACTGCCCTTTTAGTTTTGCAACAAAGAATAAGAGATTAAAATCATTGTTTTTGTTGCATTTTTATTTATACGTTATTTTTATTTCATTTTTTTATGTTAAAATTGAAGACAGGTTCCCATTTCAATTGGCTTAAAAACTATACCAAAGTATGATTTAGGTACATCCAGTGACCAGGGTATTGTTTTGCTAAGCATGTTATGAATAGTGACTAACTTTGGGTAAGTTCTTAACTGTGGCATCAAATAGTGAAACAGGAGATTAACAAAATGTTATAATTATCGTTTATAATCATGCAGAATGGTCATTGATCATTTCTTTCTTTTTTATTGTATTTCACCACATATTTTTATGTTTTCTATTTGCATCAAGGAGTGATGTTCACGTTTTGAATGGCTTCAACAAAATATTAATGCCTTATTTAGATATGCAAAATGACCAATATATATATATATATATATATATATATATATATATATATATATATATATATATATAGTCTTATTAAATTCATTTGCCATTCTTTATTTTTAACTGGCTTCAGCACATGTATCAGTTCGTTAATACTGTTCTTGACCTAATGGGCTTGTCAGACACGTTTTCAATACCCCATGGGTAGCCTCATTTCCATACATAGAGCCTCAGTAATTTGATCTGTTGAGGTGACTCTGGTCTTCAATCCAGTATTTACTGGAAAAGACCAAGCTGAAGGTCAGTTGGCTTGTATAATACATCTGCATAGCCATGTGGCCCATTGACAATGGATCTCGTAATTACAACAAAAAGAATTTATTTATTCAGATTTTGATTACCAATGGAAATAATAGTGCCTGTGTAGTGTTTACATAAGGGATAGAACAATCATCAGGTAACTGAACATTAAAGATAACAAACAATTACTGTATAACCTCTTTTTCCCTCTTTCTCTCTCTCTCTCTCTCTCTCTCGCTCGCTCTCTCATACATAGACAGATTAAATGAAACAAATATCTAAAGTGCACATAATGTCATGAGCTGATTTGACCTGGATCATCTTCATACATTTGCCAATTACAACAAATATTTTTTAAAATTGACACTTCTGCATAATTTTACACATTGAAATGGCATGACCCACACGCACACACACACATACACATGAACACATTAATTTATAACATATTTGGTTGAGAGCAACATTAGACAAATCATTGTTATTTTTATTTTTTTATGTTGGTTCTTAGGTTGCCAAGCATTGTGTGTCACATAAACCTTGTTTTGGTCTGTACCTTTTATTTTTCATACATGACCAGTACTGCAAATTAATAATATTTATTTTTACATATAATTTTTCGTACTCTGAAAAGAATTATTAATTTTTCGTGTTTGAAAAAATACATGAAATATGGTAATAACTGCTATATAAGTATGTGTGACTTCTACTGGACCCTTTAGTATTATTATAAACTTTTTAAAAACTGCAGAAAAGAATGTTGACTCACATAAATGAGCTAGCAAAAATGTTCTCATTTTTTGGGAAATGGACTTGTGATCAAAATGAACAAACAAAAGGAAGAAGAAAAAAAGAGGTACAAGTTCAGTTTGATTAGTGATATTTGAGTACAAGTAGCTAAAGTATTTTTTGAAATCATCTTGACAACAGTTCAGTCACAAGCTACATGTATTTAGAAACTATACATTGTCAAGATCTTTTTTACAGATTCCCCTATATATCCCGCCTTTATTCCATAGTGTCAACTTGTAAGGTATTTAACAATTTCCTAATTAACATTATTATTTGGGTGCTATCAATATTCTTAGTTTTGGGGCCACAATATTCTTGGTTTTTGGGTTTAGCATGTTTAGTACAAAACCTTAACGTAAGGATCCATTTTATGAATCGTAATTCTTCTGCGGAAGGAGTAGGATCCAAAGACCAATCTACAGTCTCCCTGTGGGTTCTGGGATGCAGAATAGGTACCCCCTTCCTGTATGTCATAATGGGTGGTTAATGAAGAAATAAGTTGAAGTGGCACAGTGAAACTAGTAGCCCAGTATATCTTCAGATCCCACCATTGGATCAACCTGGGTTGATTACAGTGGTGTGTCATTGGGCAAGGTGCTTTACTCCAATTGCCACAACACTATATAATTTAATTTTGTTACTATCCCATAAAAAAACACCACAAAAAACCCAGTCCAGTCCACACAATTTTTTAGTACCAGTGAATTGTTAAAAATGGAAATGCCATTTTCAATGGTGACAATCAAAAAGTTTTTTTTTTATAGTGCACTGTTTTACTATCTAGTCTCATAACTACTATAGTAGAACTTTGATTATCCATCAGGGTGCGAGACCGAGACCATGACGGATATGAGAATAAACAGATAATAGAATGTGTGCATTAAAAGTATTATACAGATGACTGGGTCATCAAAAAGTCATAATATCTACATATGTACATGTACCTGTTTTTAATATTTTGACGTACAATGCCCTGATAGTTAACAAAGACTGGCGGTTACTGCAAACTGCACAGACCCAGATCTTCCATTGCATAATGGACTGGCAAATCTGGGTCTGTGCAGTTTGTTAGAAGTAATCAGTAGAACAAACAACAAAGACCCTGACTTGCAGGTGCATTATGCTACAGCAGATCTGGATCATTGCTGTTTTGCGGTTGGACTTGTCTTTTAAATAAGTAAATATGATATATGAATCGTGGCTTTAGAAAAATCTCTTTAACATTCATTTTGTACTATTAAAAAATGGTTAGATGAATTTAAGCTGATAGATACAATTTGACTGTAGAAGGAAGGTGTCTTCATCTAATTTATCTATCAATGTCTGGTGCTTATAAAGCCAGATAGCCCTATTCCCAAAGTTCATCTAAACCTTGCATATGTGCCAAGAGTTACTGTCTCTGGGGACTTATTTGTTTATTTGTTTAAGTACAAAATATATCTTCTTGAAACAAAGATTTTTTGATGTGGCTTCAGATTCCTTTAAAGTAATTTGCCCCTGGCCAGTGTTTGAGGAAGATGCTTTTGGAACACCATCTATCCCAGAGTTGTCCCCCTTTTAATTCTATTATTGTAAATGAAATACTGTGATAATATATGAGTTTTATATGTTAGTTGCATTCTTTTGAGATGGTACTTTTGAATTCAGGTACGTCTTGAGTAAGTGTGGTGGAGTTAAGGCCCCTAGTTCATTTAAACTCTTATTTGCCCATGTAATCATTTTAGCATTTCAGCTTTATCCCATCAGAAGTCATATAAGGACACGAATGTATTAAGACTAAAGATTAAACTTTTCTTGGATCCATGCTTGCAGAAAAGAGACACTGCATTCACTTTTCCAAGAGTAGCATTGGAATTAAAGACTGTGGCAATGATGAAATTTATTAAGGTTTTTATTAAACAGTTTAATTTCTTTATGATTATTTGTTCTTTATACAAAGGTATGTACTAAGACAGAGGTTTCTTTAATTTTATAAAATTTAGATTGCATTTTATTTTTAAACATTAGGTTGGGATTGAGATGGTGGAGAGGTTTAGTTTCTATGAAAGAGCAAAGAAAGCTTTTGCTGTTGTCCATACTGGGTAAATCTCTCTCTCTCTCTCTCTCTCTCTCTCTCTCTCTCTCTCTCTCTCTCTCTCTCTCTTTCTCTCTCTCTCATTAATTGAGTAGGTACAAACAAGTACTCTTTTCTTTCATGGTTTCATGGACAATTACTGAGACCCTACAACCTCAGAAAATGGAAACTTAAACTCATATTCATGAACTTTAATTGTAGATAACTTAAATGTATCTACAAGGACAATGACCAACATTTCCAATGATATTTTGCACACATAATTGAAAACTTCAACACTTGTCAAAGGTCATAAGTATGGTATCTAGACAGCTCAGTTTCAATTTTACATTCTTATAGTTTCAGAACTCACCAGGTCATGTGGATATTATAGGAAATAGTTTCATATTCCTTGTCTTTATTGTCTTTCCCTGGTTATCAGGAAACTCTTGAAAAATTATTTTTTAGTTATGTTTTACTTTAATTATATCTTCCAAGCAGTTTAACTTCTTTAAAAGCAATATGATTAGATGTATTTTTTTTTGTTCAAGGCCATTTATTTACCTACCACTGGAATTTAGTGAGGAAACTTGTCAACATATTTCACTTTAAAGATGATTTTCAAAAGGAATTTTAAAGTTGGAATCCATGAAAACTTTTAATCTGAGCCCATAAATGAGGAATCCCAATAAGACCCTTTTTCCATTGCAGTAATTCAGAATATTATGTATGTATTGTTGTGTCACCAATATACATATCATCAAATTGCTATCAATTATTCATTGTGGAGTGTTTTTTAGTGTTATTGTAAAAGAATGCAAATCTGATACAGCTGAGAATTGTGATAATTGAGATTGTGATGAAATAACTAGAACACAGTTTTGTGCAGTAGGATGGAATAAAAGAAATTAACGTTTCTTTTCTAGATTGATTTATTAAGTAGATTGATTCCATTTGTTCTTGAAAAACACAATGCACTTTTATGCCACAGAATACACCAAATAAGCCACCCAGCGTTTCCAGGTATCAAAATACTGATTACACAGTCACTGGAAGAAACAACCCAACAAACTGCATTCATTTAAAAGTTTTTTATTCCAATGTTTGATGAATATGAATAAATATGCCAAGACACTGGAAAAATAAATAAATGATCACATTCCTTTGAATGTTTAACATGTCCACCTTTTGGCAGAGTATACTGTGTTATGATATCCATTTGCCTCTCTGCCTGTCCATACTTCTTTTGCCAATTTCATTTCCACACAGTAACTTAAGTTCTCCGTGGTTTAGTATTACCAGGTTTGTAAGTTGGCTTCGTTTGGAGCAAGGAAGAAACATATCAATTTTGGGGTCAAGAGGCCAACACTTACAGGCACAGGGACTAAGAGAATGAAGATTGTTTCCACACACTAACTTGACTTGTATACCAGATATGTTGACCAAATATTTTGTGGACTTCTTGCATGAGAGACACAAACTTCACATGTTGACTTTGGGGTCAAGCCAAGAAAAGCGGTACATGCTGCTGTCAGGATCATTATGTACAGTTACAGACTAAAGAGGACAGGAGTACTTAAACTTGTGAGTCCCATGCAGAGAGACAATAAATGTTGAGTGCTGTGTATACAAGGAAAAAGGAAATGGGTTACAATCTGAATTGAGTCCCTCTTGGTATCTTTGATGGCATGCTGTATATTAGTCTGATGTCTGCTTCCTCTAATGTTTTTTTTTATAATTGTTGAATACTGATGTTTACTTTCTTTCATGTTCTTTATAACTGTTTAATATTTCAGAGGTTGGACAAAGCTTCTATTGTGGATATTATTACTACTGAATCCACTTAGTATGCAAAACAATTGATGATTGTCTGCAACATATACATTCTGTTCTGTGGTCAGCCAAATAAATATTTTTAAAATGTTTTCTACTGTGATTAAATCATCCAGTACAATGCCAACTTGTAGAGTCATTCGTCTTTAAGCATTTTAGGATGCATCTGTCATTTGAAAGGAGGATAAAGCTATCAGTTCATATACACTACAAAATCAATTTCTTGTTTGGATCTCTTTATTACATCTATGAAAAGATTTTTCTTTCCCATTTGACATTTTTTGGAATTACCCAGGGTTTTATTACATTATCTAATACAGTTAATGTATGATGTTAATGTATGATGCTAATGTATGAGTTACATTATCTAATACAGTTAATGTATGATGTTAATATACGAGTGATAATATGTTTGCCATACAGATAAGTCATTGCCATCCACATGATTTTTTTGGGGCAAGAATGATGTCAAACCCACTTAAGTTTTGTCACTCAATGGATAGGGACATCGCGGTACACGTTGCATCAGTTATCCAGTATACTTTTAACTGGATGTTTATATGGTACTGATTGCATTTGATAAGTCTCTTCTCGAGTTTATCTTGTTATGAAAATATCCTGGATCCATATTAAAAAATGTTTTATTTAAACTTGAAATATAATGAGTATGTAATAATGGACATGAATAAAACTAGCTATCCAGTAGGAAAAGCAGTTGGAAGAAAAGTACTTGAAAACATTTGCAACACTTGTACTGTTTCTGAATTAATTGAAAGCAAATTACCTTGTAAATTGAACCAGTGTATAATATTTATGCTATTTTCCATCCTTATGGAGCTAAAATTTATTTTAAAAAAGTATTTACATAGATACAACTGTGGCAAGAAAGTAGGTCTACTTCCCCTCATTGCCATCAACAAAATAGCATGTGCTTTGTATGACATCATGCTATCAGAAATGGGTAGCATAAAGACGACGTAAATTAAACGCTGCTTGATGTAGACAATGTCAGCTTTTTTCTAGTTCCTGTCACTATTTCATAAGATTCCCAGATGTAACATTGTGACACAAAACTGATTCATAAAGTTCAAAAAACTGTGTTGGAATTCTGTTGGTGCAATCATTTTATGACTTGCATCTTAAATTAGGTTGAAATGTGTACTTTTCTTGCAAGGTCAAACACAATTTGGAACATAATAATGGGGCACAACTATTCTGTCTAAATGTGGTAAAGAATAATATGACAGTTTATTATGTATTTCATTCTGAATATCTCTGCATGATTTTAGAGCTGTATATGTATTGTTTTACAGTATTTTCAATGACTGCTCTCTGATCAGCTTTGGCATTATAATAGCATCTAATCATGACACTTTCATTACAGACAAGATAATACTTGGGAGTTTTCCTTAAAAATTTTAAAATTGTATTTTACTTTTAGTCATTTATGTATCTATATATATTTATATATATATA
>JAECUM010063184.1:0-19060 GCA_016617855.1 Megalonaias nervosa
TTGATGAAGGAATGTTTCGTAGAGTTGCATATCTCTGTAAATACATGTAATCTGTGGATGAACGTAACTCTGGCGGATCAGAAGAAAACTTAGCGCAGTTCTTACATTTTGGAACTTTGCTTCAATTTGGTCTAGTGCAGAAAATAAACTATTGCTTGTTAAAGAAAAATACATCAGGAGTAAGATGATTAATAGATTATACCTGAGTCCCTTTATGGATGTGAGTAGTAACCACAGCTCAAGGTTAAGGTGTCGATTGTTTAAAGTTACTTGCTTTATCTCCTTTATAGTGTAATAGACAGGGTCCAATGTCAAAACGGGTCATAGCAGTAATCTGAGGAACTTTTGACACACGGTATGACTTTTTTTTTTCCTTCAGGCTATTGGTTTTTTATCAACATTAAGCTTGCGTCAGTCACGTGTGGTTCTCTCAGACTGAACAAGCCTAGGACCCATTCGTGTGGAATTTTTTTAAAAATAAAATTATAGTCTGGTACCCTGACCTCTTCATTTTAGCCACCACCACCACCATCCCCCCCCCAAAAAAAAACAACCCGACGACAGTCAAAGTCTTGACAGAGAACAACTGGACGTAGATTAGTCCGATCATTTGTCCACGTGATACTAAAAGTTTAAAACTGCCGAAATGCTCATTTATGTTCCAAACACCAAAACAACCCATGCCACCATTAAGGGGAAAATGCTCCATCACTGACTCGTGCATTCAAGAGTTAAGTAAATTTAACTTAGTACCTTAAGGAAGTCATTATTTTTTGCCCCAAGACAGAGCATAATTTGCAGAAAATATCCACCTCTGAATTTCATGTCGTGAGGATCAACTAATGGAAGCATCCATTTGTCCTGCGACGCCTGTCTTAACGGTGTTACAGCTGAGAAGGTCGTTGATTTTTTTTTAAGAGTGCGGCCTGTATCAAAACGTTTGATTTAGCCTTTGCCTTTATCTTTATTTTGAATTCCATTTTATGGATGCCTAACTTCACTTGGCACTATGTAGCTAGGATTGTGCCATTATATATATATATATATATATATATATATATATGTTTCGTTTGGTATTGTGTTGTGATAGACAAGACAAAGAGAGAGCACATACATGCTTTAGTGAACCCGGGTATCACCGAGTCAGGATTCGAACAGAAACACAATGTGTAAAGCTAGTGACAGACAAGTTACATTTGGGCAGACCTACTTATTGCGGAAACTCATAGCTATTTCATTAACGATAATTGTGCGTGTATGGTGCCAAATATCCATGCAACACTGTCAGAGATATTTTGTAAAGCTTCTATCAACGCCCTTTTCCTATAGAATCATGTCATGTAATTACGCAACAGATGCGACAGATTTCTTTAAGATACTTTGAACGCAAAGAAAAAAAGCCTTAGTATCACATCACCTTCCTATTAGCAGAACTGTCTGATATTATCGATTCTACTCGTTAAAATGAATATGAATCGTACAGGTATAATAGCTTCAGCATTATATTTCATGGTATTTCTGAAGACAACGATGTTAAATATTCCCATTCATTAGTACGGATAATGTGATACACTCTGTCAGTCTGTCCGTTCGTCTGTTAATGCATTTACTCCTAAACATCCTAAATTTGGAATTGATCCTGTATATATTGCGGAACATACACATTATGCAACCGAACCGTTCAGAAGTGTTGCTCTAATGTTTCTATTTCTGATGAGGGCTCTGTTCCGTGTGAGTGCGTGCGTGTTCTTTAATCAATATAGTAATGTCTTGGAATGCGATTTATTTATATGACAGTTGGATGAATCGACTAATTTATGGAAGGGACTTCGTCTGATAAACGAAGGGGGAACTTATATATATAAGATGTGTAAATTTTTCATTAAAAGGAAACTCAGCAAGCTTCGTTTCCTTTTAATGAAAAATTTATACAACGAGTGGTATATCATTGATACAGCGTACATACTATACATATATTTTATTTATATCACATACAAATACATATATTTGCCCTTTGAACGGAGTTCAGATTTACGGCAGGCAGCTGTGTATTGACCTAGTGAATGAACTCCTCACATCCCTGAGTGTGTCCGCTACAAAATGTAGTTCTATGCCTTTTGTGGCTATTCACAATTACCTTGCATATTGATAAGTTGACTGTTTTCTTTTTTAGTTTCTATTTTTCTTCACATTGATTAAATGAATATAATACATACTTATGATATAAACATGAAGGATAGTTTTAATGATAAAAGTAGAGCACTACAAAAACATATAGTTAGCTACGCCATTCACATGAATGCTGCCATTCACGCGCTTGGAAATTAATGTGGAATATAAACTGAGCGAAATGACGAACCAAAAAGAGGTAATTAAAATATTTTAATATATTGACAGTTGATCAAAGTCATTATTCTGCTCTAGTACCACCAACAATAAACTCTCTCTCTCTCTCTCTCTCTCTCTCTCTCTCTCTCTCTCTCTCTCTCTCTCTCTCTCTCTCTCTCTCTCTCTCTCTCTCTCTTACACACACACACACACAGAGACATCCTTTGGTCGGTTTGACTAAACTTTTACCATCATTCATAAGTCCAGAGATATCGTGGGATGACACAAATGAAAATCCTCTACGTTCGTCATTTCATAGATATTAACCCGTATCTTGCAACGATGGTCCAGAGAGAGAGAGAGAGAGAGAGAGAGAGAGAGAGAGAGAGAGAGAGAGAGAGAGAGAGAGAGAGAAATGGGGGGGGGGCTTTGGATATTTTCATATTTAACTAATAATAATCAATTTTTAGAAAATTATAGTATGTTTAAGAAACAACGACAAAACATAACATTAAATACACCACAGTATGTGTACCACGTAACCGAGGAATTTATAATGGCGACCTGGTTTGCAACTTTGTATCATTGACAAACACTGTAGATAAATCCCAAGGAAAGTGCACACGTATTTACGACGAACCATATTCTTGTAGGTTACTTGGTGTAATTTCTATTTCAAGGTTTCAATCCAGCCCAAATTCATTTTCTCTCTCACTCCACATTTCTGCATAGTTTGTCCGTTATGCATGAGAGTGGAGGGGGGAACAAAAATCAGAAAGGATTGTGATGAAAATGTGTACCATATTAAATTCATTTAGAAAACAAGGATTATTAATACTTTTTATCGTTATTTTCATACGTCACTAATGATTAATATGTGGAAATTCATCATTGATCTAGAATCAACTGCAGACGGTCGCTAGAATGTTTATATATATGCGTATTATTGCGCCATGGGCGGATCACAATTTGATATACCAATAGTATTGGTATATCAAATTGCTTTATACCAACACTTTAAATGCCATGTTATTTTAATGTGTGTGTGTGTGTATATATATATATATGTGTGTGTGTGTATATATATATATATATATATATATATATATATATATATATATATATATATATATATATATATATATATATATATATATAGAATATATGTGTAGTATGTACGCTGTATCAATGATATACCACGAGATGTATAAATTTTTCATTAAAAGGAAAACGAAGCTTTGCTGAGTTTCCTTTTAATGAAAAATTTATACAACGAGTGGTATATCATTGATACAGCGTACATACTGTACATATATTTTATTTATATCACATACAAATACATATATTTGCCCTTTGAACGGAGTTCAGATTTACTACAAGCAGCTGTGTATTGACCTAGTGAATGAACTCCTCATATCCCCGAGTGGGTCCGCTACAAAATGTAGTTCTATGCATTTAGTGGCTATTTACAATCACCTCTGCATATTGATAAGTTGATTGTTTTCTTTTGTTGGTTTCTATTTTTCTCCACATTGATTATATCAATATAATACACACTTATGATTTAAACATGAAAGATGGTTTTAATGATAAAAATACAGTAAAGCACTATTTACACTGGGATAGCTACGTCATTCACATGAACGCCATTCACATACCGGCGCATGGAAATTAATGTGGAATAGAAACTAAGCCAACTGACGAACCAACAAGAGGTAATTAAAATATTTTAATATATTTACAGTTGATCTAAGCCATTATTCTGCTTTAGCAACAGTACAATCGACCATAATCTCTCTCTCTCTCTCTCTCTCTCTCTCTCTCTCTCTCTCTCTCTCTCTCTCTCATCCTTTGGTCGGTTTGACTTAACTTTTACCATCATTCATAAGTCCAGAGATATCGTGGGATGACACAAAATAAAATCTTCTACGTTCGTCAATTCATAGATTTTAGCCAGTATCTTGCTACTATGGTCAAGAGAGAGAGAGAGCTAATAAAGCTTTGGTACCAGTCTCGTTATCGAAGGACAATAACAATAATTCAATTAATCCAAACACATTTGTCCTAGTTCTAGCGTATTAATGGTATGTGAGGGTCCAAGCATGAAGAACATTAGAAGAATACAGAGTACATTGTAATACAGATTACATTTTAATACAGAGTACTGTTTAATACAGAGTACATTGTAATACTTTGGTAAGTGACTTGTGGCTTTAGGTCATCTGCCAGTTTCATTATGAAGTCAGTTTAAAGAAACTATCAGTCTCGAAAGTGGGATGATTTTTTTTTTTATAACTTTAACAGCATTAAGATAGCATTTAAATTCAAAACACTGGGGAGCCCATTTCGAGGAAGATAATATTTATTTCCATCCATGAATGAAAGCATACCGAATTCGTGATTTTACCAAAGTCAAGCAATGTCCCAAGCCACCCAATAGTCCAAGCTTTTGGAGTACAAAATGGTTTAACATGTGCATATTAATTCCTTTCACATCTTTAGACATAATCTCTAAATCATTGATATTCATTGCGAACAAAAATGGCGACAAACATTATGCGTCTCACACCGGAAGTAAATATAAAAGGCCAGACAAAGTTAAATTAGATAAAACTGATGCTCTGGCTCATACATTGATCTGGTAATATTGGAATGGGCAGGAAATCTAGCCTCTGGATTTTCAGTTTTTAATGTTTTAAATTTTTTTATTTTTTTAAAATTTTTTTCTTAAAGTTTAAAATAAGTTAAATAATCGTAAAGCTCTCAGTGGTGAAGCAGGGTGAGTGGTAGTACTAATACTACTATACTTGTACTTTTCTTTCTAAACGGGGCAACGACATCGTAGCTACATGGGTGGGTGTTTACAACATTTACAGTCAATATCAATTTATTCATTAACACTTGCAGTTATCCAATACCAAACGACAATTTTTATGGTTTATTTCATATCTGGATATATATGGATCATAAATTATCTTTTGAACTCATTAATTTCATGATGATATTATGCCGGGAATAGATATATATATATATATATATATATATATATATATATATATATATATATATATATATATATATATATATATATATATATATATATATATATATATATATATATATATATATATATATACTATTATAGGTATCTCGCTAATGGTTAATGATCGCTTACGGTATCATTTATTTTTAAAAATAAACTTTTTTTGTATGGCAAGTCTCGACTATTTCAACAAATATTTGTTGTATGCCCATTTAGCTAATATTGTAAGTAATATAGGCATTTAATTACGATTAGTACCTAAGGTGCAGTTTGATGCTATCGATAGCAAAGTACGGTTACCCCAAGTGTATGCTCGCAGAATTTTCCCTTTGGTTGCTACCCAGCGAACAGCAGAATTTTCCTGCAGAATTCCGCAGGAGGTGTAAAAGGGCTTGTCAGCGTCTGTCCTGGGACCTGTTCGGATTTCCATGGTCTTGTTAAGAGTTCTGTGTTCAGACAGTGCGTGAGAAATTTTTAATATTATACCACGACCGTCATATAAAGCAGTGTGCAAAGAAAAGGTAACTCTTGTTTATTTTTTTCCGCGAATCAGAAATTTGCAGCTATTCCACGATGACTTTGTAAATAATTAATAATAAAAAAATAAGGCTTTTCTTAGTAAACATCGGACAGGTCTAAAACTAAGGTATGAAATCTTCATCTGTATAATACAAACCTTTCAGGATATTTATTTATTCATTTTCATGTTTTAAATCAGCAACTGCAGGTTAAATATCAACTCAATCACCTTAATTGTCATGAGTATTTTTCATGATCTTGTGAGCTTAGGTCAAGTGTTTCTTGCAGATGTCGTTCAAATAATACTTATTACAGCTCAACAGAAATAGGAAATAATAATAATAATAATAATAATAATAATAATAATAATAATAATAATAAAGTTCAAGTCTCTTTATGGAGTCACTGAGTGTTTCTCAAGGCTCTATTTATAAGTTATTTGTAATTTTGTAAAGCTAATGAGTGTTTATCAAGGCTTTATATATAAGTTTTCAGTTATTATTGTTATAGTCATTGAGTGTTTCTCAAGGATCTGTTTGAAGTTAACCATATCAATTAAATTAAAGGTTAGTCAGTGTTCCTAAGTTTATCACTAAGCATTAGTTTTATATAAAATCTTAACATTAAAACTTGATATTTGTAAATGTTAATGTCAACATTCTATCATAATAAACGGTTTAATTAATTATCTTTGTCCAAATGAACGCTACCGCTGTCAGGCCCGGCTCTAGGGCAAGGCGAGTAGTAAAGGAATATAAGGTTTCTATCTCAGAGACCCCCTTCCCCCTCCAAAACCCTTTTATGTTAACATTTTCTTCAGCAGCCTTTTCTAGCTCAAAATGATGAAGGCTTTTCTGACAAAATATGTTTTGTCGGGGTAAGGGGGTCTCTGATCTAGAAACACTTATATTCCTTTACTACTGTAATCAATTTATTTATCAATGTTAGATAAAATTATATTAGAGATTATAAATTATATAATATGGATTATTACAAACAGCCAATAAAAGGTGTCGGATTTAATCTAACTAACAGATTTTTTAAACGATTTGATTCAATAAAATCAGCTTCAAAATATACTGGTATAAAACCTAATATAATAAGCGATTGTATTAAAAAGGTTGGTTATCATTTATCAAGCAAATACGGATCAGTATGGTTGTTTGCTGACGAAGATGATGAGCGAATAGTAGGATGGACAACTGATCCAATGTTATTTATTGATAATTTGGTTGATGTATTTTTTGATAACGATATTTCTAGCTCATATACATCTACTAATACAAATTCCAATGATGACTTTCACGTGACAAAATAAAAGTCTCTGATCTAGAAACGACTTTTACATGATAAAACTTTTTCTGACAAAATAAAGAGGTCTCTGAGATATACTATTATACAACAATGCTTTATGGTACTTGCTAACTCTCACTGCCCTCTCCTCCCCTCCCTCTCTTCCCCTCCAAATCCCCCCAACTCCTCCCCTCCCCTCCCTTACTACCCTGTTGACAAAATACTTACAACCTTTTGCAAAAACCTTCGACCGATTTAAGTCAATATTAATCTTGGTATATTTTTCTTGACTGATCGAATCATGAAGATTATCATACTTTAACTTGAGCTCATCTCGTAACTTTTCAAACTAATCAAAATATTTGCTGTTATCTGATATAATAAGCGAGAGTTTAATTCTATCAAATTTACTAAAACAAATACCTGAAATTTCATCATTAAATTCAAATGATAATTGCTGGCCATTAACAATTACTTTTTTAATTTTGCTACTAACTCCGTCGGCTAATGTTAAATTTTCGAACATTATTTCTAAAGTTTAGACAAAATTAATTAAAGATGATATATCACCTCTGGTACTGGCATAGTGTCCAAACGCAAACGTATTAATTCCGTCCTCGCAATAGCGTTTGTCGTCAAAATTACTTAGTCCACGTTTTATAATTGTATCTGTTTCAAGTTTATGGTGATTTGTTCTGATAACATTTGTTTTAATAAAACTCACATTATTGTTTAGTGCTGCCTTAAAATCATCAAAATTCATACACTTTTTTACATATCCGCGAGGTATACCTTTTGCTTTTTTTGTCAGTTTATTGTCATCTAAATTTACGGCATACATTTTACATCTTAGTCCAACAAATTCCCTAACTGGCACAAACATAAATTCATCTCTCATCTTGCCGATGACTTTTTTGTTAGTTAGATCATGAAATCCACTACCTGCTGGATAATCTGATAAATCAAATGGGTCACGGTGGTTATAGACATCTTGATAAACATCCTCACATTTTATGTTATAAACAAGTGAGTCCGTATCAGTAAATAGCAACTCCGAATCTGGCCAAGCTATCTTCGTAAAATTTTAGTGAAAGTCGTACATTAGCCATTTTGATATGTCAAGTACAGCTGCGCCAACATAAATCGGTTTATTTAACTTTAAATTTGTCTTTCGTCGCTGTTTTGCAACAAGATTTTTATTAAATATTTTCATACTGACAAAATCGTCATCGTTGACTAATTTATTTCTGCGATTTACATCATTTACCAGCTCTATGTTTACTCGCTTTCTGATATTTTCCATAGTCTTACCGAATACTGAATTGTTCATCAACTTGAAAAAGTTTTTCTTAAAGTCGGTCTTAGCAATAGCACTACGTTTGGTATTTAAATCAATATAATCTGCCATCCAACGAGACTGATTAAATTTTAGCACGCGATGAACCTTCCTAAGGACTAAGCCGTGGTCGACTGCTTGTTTTAAATTTTTGTAATGTATCACGTAATTCCGTTTACTGAGTAAATTTGGAACTAGCTTATTAACGATCGAATTTTTTGCTGTTGTCATTACCTGTTGTTCAGGCGATAATAAACTATAATCGATCATCATTGACTCTGCACAAAACGGATAGTCGTTATGTAGATCGTGAAGTTGTCGGGGATAATCAAGATCAACTTCAACAAAATAACTTACATTTTCTGGGAGATTTTTCTCAGTTTCTTTAAGAAATTGATCTGGAGTTATCCAATGAAATCCACTGCACGGCAATGGTTCTGACATTGCATAACCATACAAATTATTTGCGTCCAGATAAATAATATAATTTGACGGTAAATTTTTATCGTGTTTTTTTTTTTTTTTATAGGTATTTATTATTAGCTACCGCATATTTTTTTTGTTATAACGCTAATTCCGCCGCGAATCCCTTTTTCAATAAAATTAAACATATCAACATCTGTCAAGAGATCCAATTCTATCTTACTTGTTTTTAGCAGAGCATCCCATGACAATCCTGGCGCAGAATAATACCAACACGGATCTAATCCATACTTTTCATGACTAAATTTACGAAAGCTCTCGAAAACATCTGCTAACAATAACACATCTGTTTTCAAATATAAATCATGATAATCACCAAGTGTCTTACAACCAAATTTATTCCAAGTTTCTTGTGCGTATTTGTACTCGTTGTTGGATATACCTTCACCTTTTAGTTGCGAGTAAAATTTACCTTTGTCAGGAAGAGAAGTTTCATCAGATCTGCTCCAGTCGTCGAGGTACTCGTACGGAAAGACACCTTTTTTGTCAGGTAGGCATAATCCCCACCAAAGCAACTTCGTAGATTACCAAAACTGCTACAACCTTTATACAAGCTCATCCAGCGGCGCCGATATAAATTGCAAGCTGTCGATGAAACGTAGTTTGTCAAGCGTAACTGACATATATTTTTCAAAATTGTTTGGAATACATTTTTTTACATTATTTAATTTTAGTTTAGAATTAATTTCCTCATCACCAAATGCTTCGACAATAATATGACTATCATAACCACGGAAATTATGTAAACCGACAGGAATAAAATCTGGCGCATGAAATTTCAAATTACAATTGTTATGTGGTGCTCCGCGATATTGGCCGGTTAGATGACAGTGATCGCGCACTTTATCGAGGTCGAGGACTGGTTTCTTGCAGATATGACAATTAACTGCCTCGTCGAAATCAAGTTGTTGTTTTGGTGTTATTTTTATTGGAGCTGTTTTAGATATTTTGTCAGTGACTTTATTAAAATCATCTATTAAATTTTTTAGTAACCACACAGCAGGATTTTTACCCCTATACAATTTTATTGGACTTGAAAAATTGTCGTTAGCGCAACAAACTACTTTATAAGCTACTCCACAGGGAACATGTTGTTGTATTTTCATGGTGCTTGATTTATTTGGATCATTTTCTGCGCCTGCCACAGGAACAAATAAACACTCGAAGTCGGCGTAAATACCAAATGGAATACTTAATTTATGATTATAATTTTTAAATTTTAATATTTTCTCTTTTTCTGTTGGCATTGTTATTTTATTTTTTTTTGAACATTAATACAGTATTTGAGATGATCTTGTAGTTTTTCATTTTTAGAAAAACCTTGTAAACAACGATAACAAAAATATTTCTTATTTTTATCTTTGCTATACTGTCTGCCAACTAGGCCGTTAAAATTTTTGATCTAAACGTAATGTCCTTTATCAAACAGCAAGTTTATTGTGTTTTGTGTAGCTTTTTCTGAGTTGTATCTGTGATAAACATTTTCACGCTCGTCAAGACCAAACACATTAACTGAAATACCACATTGTCCCTCAAACTTTGGTATTTGATTTTCTGCAACTGGAAAAGTTATCCCGGTTAGGTTTAATTTTGATACGTGCCTAATATACTTGTCGACGCGATCAGCATTGTTTTCTGTTGGAAACATCGCAGAAAGAATAGCCCAATGGAAACATTTATTATCAGAGTTTTTTACGTTTATGCAACATATTTTGTTTTTAATTTTTTGAGGCAGGTCAACGTAAGAATTACCGTGAAGTACGTTATATCTTGCTGTGTGAAATAAAACTTCTTTCATCATTTCAAATTTCCAACCTGATCCTGATGCAGTAAATTCTTACAATTTTTTATTTATTTCCTGATGTATTTCATCGGCAACTGAGGAAATATTTGTTCCAGCTAATATTTTTTTGTGATTTAGCTGTTAAATATGGTTCAGTAATCTCATTGCTGAAATCTGTATTATGTAACTTTGATAAAATAACATGATACTGTACAATTAGTTTGATACCTTTATGTACTGCAAGTTCTCGCGTTACAGTTGGATATAAGAGATGAAACAAATTTGTAGAGTTAAAATTTGCTAAAATATTTTGATTATCAAATTTATAACTGTTATCAAATCCTGCAAAAGCGGTAGCTATTGTTGTAGGTTCTCCTATAAGGCTTTTTTGGCTATATCTCGCAATTTCAGCATTGTTATATAACATTTTATATATTTAATTGATATTGCTAGTTGAAAAATCAATTAGAGATAAAAATTGTTTAAGGTATAATGACACAAAATTTGAGTTACATAAGACTGACGGCAGAGGAACAGGAAGAATATCATGTTCATCCAATTTATAATAGTTATGCGGGAAATATATTGGGTTCAGTGATTCACGTCAAGTACGGAAAACTGTTTGGTAAATCAACACCAGCTGGTGATAGGATCAGCGTTAAAGGTGATAATGCTGAGAGAGTTGAAATGTTTAGGAAAGATTTTATTTATACTTTGTGTGCTTATTTCAAAACTTTCAGCTTTTGCTATAAGATAATTTCTAAACAGTTACTAGGTCTGCAGCAGCATTTGCACCAGCTGCAATAGGGCCGCTAAAAATAAATTCTCTTTTATTTGTTTCTCCTGATCCTGTATCTTTAAACCACATCATATTTGTGGATATTGATCTCGAATAATCGTCGCTGAAAGAAACAATATTTAGTATTGTGCTCGCTATGGACAAGTGCATTGAAATATCTTCTACGGTTTGATTGGCTAGTTGGTACCGTGCGGTTTTAAACAAATTCCAACCATTATTAACAAGCGCAATTCCTACACCAGCTACATAATCAGCTGGTGATGGGCCTACAGTTTTTATTTGACCACGCAGTTCTAACATTGCTTTGTGTGGCAACAAAAACACATCTTCGTCTCGCGTGTTAAAAGTTATTGTACCATCTTTTTTTGGATCGTTAGAGTTTTCGTCAAGATATTCAACATATTCAAATTCTGTTACTGTGTGGTCGGTATCGTGTTCGTCTGCAAGATCAAGATAATATTTAACTGACATTATTTATTTTTATGATCTATATAAAATTGTTATCTTGTTTCCACTATAAGTTTACAGACTATCTCCTGGCCGCTAGGCGACAGTAATTTTTTTGTTGTAGCTATCATAGCTCGTTCTGTTTCTGCTGTAGGTGCAATATCTGATATTGCTCGTTTTATTTCCGACACAGTGGGCGGGCTGCCTTTAATTTTATCAGCAATCTTTTGTCCTACTGCGGTGCCTGCAGCACTTGATGCTCCCGTCGGAAAAGCTTTACCTGCATCAAGTGCAATTGGTGCTACTTTACGATCAGTTCCTGGGATATTCTCAAACACTTTTTTAAATGTATTTCAAAAAAATCCACCTACAATAGTTCTTCGATAAACTTTTTTTGTCTCAACGTTGTTATTAAATTAGGTTTACAAAATTTCTTTCGATCTATACGTTGCGTAAGTGTAAATAATACGTGACAATTTCATTGTTAAGATCTATTTCTCGTCCTGATTGATCTGTTAGTTGCATTGTTATGTTGGTTATTTGATTTTCAGGAGTAATCGGAGAGTATATTATTTGTCGATGAGTAATTTGCATCAGTGAACCAGGCGGAACATCTGGTGAAAAACTATAGATTATTTGACCTTGACTTCCCTTGGCTGAGTAAGATCCTAGTGCAATAGAGCAATTGATTAAAATTGTATTTACTTCTGTTATGTTAACCGGTAAATCTCCATCATACGATATACATTGTTCTGTAACACTGCCATGCTGTTGACGATTAAATCCTAGCAACGATGCGATGCTAGTCGCTGGTGAAAAATTGATCATCAAATTATTTTTAATGTGATTCTGGCTCGTAGCGTATTATAGCTTGGAGTTAATTCAAAATTGTCTGCGGTAGTGTATTTTGTTATCAACTCTCTTATCGTTTTGTTGAGATCAGTTATATTATGTGCTCCTTGTGGTATTTTGACTGACACCCATGCACCAGAATTAAATGTAAGGTCATCATTGACGTTTGTTTTTACGTTTGCCATAGAATGCCATATCGTACCGGAAATTAATCCGATTTCGTACTGGCTACCGGGATCTAGTACTATTGGCGGATTATAGCAGACAGAAAAGTTTGCGCTATTTTTTGTTGTTTGTGATGAGTCAAGTAATAGTGTTGTTGACATTTATATAAGGTCGTCATGTAAAATCTAATATATCTACAATCTTGTTGTCGATTTCTGTACCTGTGTTACCCGCCTCTTTTGATGATAGCAACAACATGAGTCTGTCAACCATTTCTGCGTTTGATTTAAAAACCCGGGCACCAAAACCGAGCCTTTTATCAACTTTATTTTTGTTACGAGTTCTTTCAAATGTTGCAATCATTTCGTAAAATTATTTTTGATACGGTTTGTTTTTAGTTCGATAATTTTCTGCAGTTTTAATCACAACTGATGCAATTACTCCATTACATAATTTATTAAAACTTTCTAACATATACGGATCCTCCTTGTCGTGTCCAAAATATTGATACGCAGTTTTTTGCTTTGTTAATAATTTTATCTAATGCTTCAATAAACTTTGTATACTCATTCGGTTTCCAGTTCCTTATGTTGTTAATGTTATCTTTAATCCCTAATTTATTAACATAAAACTCGATAAATTCTACGAACGTACCAATAGTCATATCTTCCTTCGCTTTACTTACTAATTCTTTTTTAGGATTTTTTCCCGTAATTATTTCAGCAAATTCTTCTACATCTTCATCAGGTATATTAACAACATCTTTATTTGCGTTAATGTAATCAGTTACCTTTTGCATTTTATCCTCCCATTGTTTTTAGCTGTTTCCTCCGCCTGTGCTTCTTGTTGTTCTTTTAACTGCCCCAATAAACTTTTGTCTTGTATTTTTTTTTTAGTTCTTCCGGAGATAATGTTGATATTTCTGGTTGTTTGCCAAGCACTGCTTCGGTAACAGGTTTAAAAAGTTTGGCGGTTGCTTCTTCAGCAGCACGTTGTCCTTGACGTTCCTCTGTCACCTTTTTCTTGAAAGCAGCTCTGGTTTCAATAAATTTCTTTAGTAAATCAATTTTTTGTTGATGTTTGTCCATTACTTATTTTTTTATAAGCGATATAAAATTTATCTACAGAAATGTGTCGATACAACAACGAAACATTTTAGCTGGATCACGTGCTAATTTATCAAACAAAAATTGTATTTGTCTTTAGTTGCTTGATGATACAATTCAATAAATTGATCTTTTGTTACGTCACAACATTGCTCCTTTGTAATATTTCTTACATCAACATTATCTAACCCAGGAAACAATATAAAACATCCCGTATTTCGCCTAATAAATTTGTCAACGTTATAAAACCCTTTCGCAAGATAAATCGAATTACATTTTTTTGTTACGAGATAATGAAAAATACGACTTAATCTTATTCATCTCCTCGTTGTTTAGCGGAATGTCGTCAAATACAACTATTTTATGATCGGACGAATCAAGTTCGTTAACAGGAATTAATTCTTCCGGTTGCTTGATAAGAAATATATCATCGCCAGCGTCAAGCTCATCACGAAGTTTATCGTTGTATTTGCGTAATAACTCGTATTTGTCTTGTTGCGGATTAATTGTGTAAATGTATACCCGATCGTAGTTAAAGTTATCGTTGAGTAAGAGATTTAACAAAAGATTTGTTTTACCAGAGCCTGTACGACCAACAATAAGATAATGACAATCTGGAAGTTCGTTATTGTGTTTATGTTTGATTAATCGTTCGGTGTCAAAATTTATTATCGTTGACTTCGCCATTATTGTTATACAATTTATGTTATATAATTTACATAATATGGCATATTACACAAAGTTTGGAACAGCACTTACAGGATCTGTTTCCGCTGACGAACCAATAATAACTGATACGTCATCGCTTGTCAAAACAACCGGCGACACAATGACAGGAAACTTATTTATATCAAATCAACGAGTTCTAAGTTTAGAAACAAATTATCCGCCAATAAAAGTTGTTGATACACAAGCTGTTAGTTATACGCAGCTAAAATCTGTTGACAATAATAAAGTATCATTGACAGGAGGAACTTTAAGCGGTAACTTGGATATGTCAAGAAAAAGGGTTGTTGGCTTGGAACCGCATATCCGCCAAGAAACTTAGATCAAACCCAAGCGGTAAGTTATTTGCAGTTGATATATGTGGATAATAACAAGCTTGACAAAACTGGTGGAACCGTTACAGGTAATATTAACATGTCAAGTAAAAGAATTATTGGGTTGGAAACTGAGTATCCACCAGCAAATGTTAATAATACATAAGCTGCAAGTTATGCGCAACTAAAATCCGTCGACGATAATAAGCTTAACAAGGCCGGCAACACAATGACAGATAACCTTATGCTGAGCAATAACTCAAAAATAACTGGATTACCGACAACTTCACTAACACCAGCTAATGAGACTGATGATATTAGTTACGCTCAGTTAAAAAAAGAACTCACCCCGTATTTTAAACAATCCGGTGGACCAATATCAGGTAACATAAATATGAGAGACAAAAAAATAACAACAACATATGTTCCAGTTAACCATAATGATCTAACGAATAAAGCGTACGTTGACAGTGTATCTGGTGGTGGTATAAAACGAACCAAAAACAATGTTGGGTATATTCCAACACTTTTTAAGGCGACTGATATCCGAGTTGGGTTTGAGGTAAGTGCATCATCATATTATCCTGAAAATTACCCTCATTACGTTTTCTCTGATAGTCAAGAATGGACTACTAACTGAGAAGTTGAAAAAAAATTTGGATTAAAATTAAATGTCCTATTGCAGTTGCTATCTGGCAATTTCATTTGCGAGGTCGATTAAACTCTAGTGTTGGTCGAATTTATAATTGGCAATTAGAAAGATCAAACGATCCTGGGTAATATTATATAGTAGAACAGACACTTATATTTCAACAACACAATATTTTACGATTCCAACCGCAAATACTGTCAACAAGTACTTGTATTTCCGAGCTTATGTTATCGCTGCTGAATATCCGTTTCCAGAACTGACAGCATTGATGATCAGATTTAATCTAACATTGTAAAATAAATGTCACTACCGATTGTAATCATTGCGAGAGAATTTTATGGTAATATTTTTAACCCCAATATAGATGTTGGGGACAAATCACTATCAGCACGTGTGATAAAGACTAGGAAAAATTTTTTCAATTCCAATGATAAACTCTCCATTGTCAGAAGAAGAAAAAAATTTCATTCTCGTTATGCATATGCGAGGACCACAACTACTTAAAGCAATAAGAAACCTTGATATTATAAGTAAACACTGTCATCCTGATGATTGTCTAGAAGAATATAAATGAATTGAAATCCTGCTAAAAAGTATTGCTCGAGCTTAATTTTGAAAATCTAGATTTGATTATAAAATCAAACTTAATAAAAACACGAGCTCATATTGAAATAGCAGATGTAAAAGAAAGAGTAAACAATAGCCATGATGACCTCGACAAACTAGCGGAATCTAAGATAATAGGAATAAAAAGGAACAAAAAGTTTTACAATAGTTCTTCAAAACGAAATTTTTTTTAAACATCTCGGCATGTACTATCACGACAAGGAAACCCTAGCTAAAGTTGTTAGAATGACGCCGGATACGGAGTTAATTATAAAAGCATACTCGAACGCACTTCTACCAATGATGCGTCAAAAAACCCCAGAATTTGATCCGATTATTGTTCACATATCTCTGGCGATAATCAAAGATTTTGACAATGAAATTAGTAATCTTAGCGATGATGAGCGAGAAAATTTTTTGAGGAAGTCAGTCGAGCAATATTTGGTGTAGGGATTAGTTCTTATTACGACATACGTGAAGAACATGATGTTCCATTTCCATCACTCCAACGCTCTAGACAATTGTCATTGCGAAATTATTATAATGAAGTCGAGAAAATGTTAACAAAATAATACGAAAAATTATGGCTTAGCGTAAATACTTTTACTCTTTCTGTAAATACCTTTCTTGGACGAAAATCACTCCAAAAATTAATGCTGATAAATTTCGTAGTCACATATGCAATTATCAGACAATATCTTGTCCTCAAAAATTTTACTTTGAATCAAATAAGCTTGGTACATGGGTTTATTGATGAAACAGAAAGAGAATACGGTAATTTGGTGAATGAAACAGATTTTTATGAACGTGAAGTAGAAAACACGTTTGATGCCTACAGTTGGTTAAAGAAAAATGAGGTATTGACAGATGAATGATATAAGGATACTTCATCTGATATTTATGAAAATTACAGATATTTTATAGCTGATCCTAACAATAATAAGTTCCGTAGTTTCTTGATTCGATTGTTGGTGCTAGAGCTTTTGATATTGTATAAAACTGTAAAACAAATATTGTATAATGAAAAAAACAGATCATCGATTTCATATTTCAGAAGAAATTCCACAACAAGATGTTGACGCTCTAATGCAATGTTACAGATATTATAATAAAAACCTCTGGTGTTTAAAACAATGTTACAAGTATTACAGTAGAATACTTCGAGTAATATCATATTTACCGTTGCTGATGACAAGCTCTGGTATAATTTCAAGTGGCGCATCATTAAACCCTTTTTGTTAATAATATCTGGTGTTGGTGTTTCTCTTTCAACGGCGTGTAAAAGAATTGAGTCTCGACTTCAGAAAAAAAAATGCTTGTAAAACAGCAAGTATCACTTACAAAAAATTACTTGATCAGATAAGATCTTATTTGCGAGGTGTAAAATATGATATGGACGACTTAATACGAGAGTTCCGTATTGTTGACAGTATGTTAACATATATTCTACCAATGAGAGTTAGCAAGTACGAAAATAATTATCAAACAAAATATGATGATAGGGTATAAAATTTTGTCTAAACTTCAGAAATAAAATAATCTCAAACAAATGTTTCGCTTACCTGCTCACGTACAAATCCACTTGCAGAATGAACACGGATAAAAATTTTATCTAACACTGATAAATAGTAGTAAAGGAATATAAGTGTTTCTAGATCAGAGACCCCCTTATCCTGACAAACAGATTTTGTCAGAAAAGCCTTCATCATTTTGAGCTAGAAAAAGCTGCTGAAGAAAATGTTAACATAGAAGGGTTTTGGAGGGGGAAGGGGGTCTCTGAGATAGAAACCTTATATTCCTTTACTACTAGGTGAACGAGGCAACCGCCTTGGGCCCCGCGTTTCTCCGCAATGCAATTTTTTGGGTTGGGGCCCCGCACATATCGCTTGCTACCTTGGGCCCCGCACATACTAGGGCCGGGCCTGACCAATGTGATATTTAAAATCAATGAGTTGTTATTTAGGAGACATACATCTGATATTTGAGCCCTGAATTTGTACTGCTATATGATTTTGTGACTGTTTAGAAACCAGAGGAATCTTAAATTTGAGTCTGCGTTTCATCCCTTGTCCCATTCTCATTGTAAGGATTCCCTTCTTCATCATAGAATCACAGAAACCTCTTGGAGTTAAGTTTAACTGGGTTATTATTCTAAAGAGAGTTTATCGGCCACAGAAAGCATAGTGAGTCATTTAATTTTGTTTCAAGTTAACGGCCCGCGCTATCCCGTAACAATATTTAAAATGTTACTCCTTGTTTCTTGTTGTATCAGATTGTACCATAGTGTCTTCTGATGGCATCTTTAAATCGTATAGTCTATTACACGTTTGGCTCTTATCGATAAAATGTGTAATCAAGATGTCCAAAGCAAAAACATCACCTGTAATACTCGTGCCAGCTCAAATTTCAGACTGTGATTCAATGTTTACATAAAACAAATTTCACCCTGAAATCATAGCCAGTTTACTTGATGTGCTTAAAAGCATTTTGCCTCGTGCATGTTCCACCTTTTTATATATCAGAACTATATACCCGACCATTCACTGAGAAAAATGCCCTTATCAAAAGTTGTATTCAAAAGAATGTCAGCACTATATATAACCGTCTT
>JAECUM010063187.1:0-11419 GCA_016617855.1 Megalonaias nervosa
TCGTCATGCGAGTGTGTCTGCTACGAACGAGTTCATATAACACCGATTCAGTGACATCATTTTTTGGTGATGTGTGCTTAGTCGTGACGGGATATGGGCTGGTGTGTGCAGGCAAGGCGATGGGTGCCGTTTACTCGCGGACCTAGGGTTCGAATAACCGTAGAGTACGAATTAAAATTCTCTAACCTGTATGATAATATTATTTGTATTAATATATATATATATATATATGTATTCTTTTTGGTCAGTTAAAACAACATTTGCAAACGGGAATTGTATTAATTTCCACATTACAAATTGTAAACGATACATTGCTCTCCAGCACATAGAAAGTAGCTTTGTTTAACGGTCATAGAGGTAAGAAAAGGTTCTTATTATATACCTATCACTTTTTAACTCAATATAGAGCTAGAATTTTACCGTGAAGTTAGAAAACGATACTGACGAAAGATACGACAATTTGTCCATTCCCCCTGTAAAACAAATTGTCGAAAATAATAGTTATTCCCATGCTAAGTCCCCACTGGAGCCTCTAAGAATGCCTCGCCAGAATCAGTTCAACCGCTGTCAGCCTGGCATGGGTTAGAAACTTTCAGTCATTCAGCTAGGAATATCTTCCGTGATGCAAACATTTGACAACTTTACAAATACCGTAGATCATATATATGGATTTGCTGCCTCCAAGCTCTTTACATTCAAGTGCTTATCAGCGGATAAAATTAAAAAAATAAATAAATAATTTTATGATTGAAGATGAAGTTCGCGTTATCAAATTAAGCAGTTTCTTTTGTTTTTCAGTTACGTAAAGTGATTTTATCAAAATTATCTGAAAATTTATAGATTTATAACAACGTCATTCTCATAATAATTCGAACTTGATTGTTAGATCACATTTTGTTGTCAGCATCACAAAATCCGGATCTTGACCCGACATTTTCGAGGATCCACACTCTCGATCTTTTTATCTAAAAGGAATTTAATATACCTGGCTGAGCTTGTTTATTACCAGCTTTTACTAAAAGAAAAATCATATTTTGTTTTAAGAAAAATTTTAATTTGTCTAAGACATCTCTAGTCTTTCCTAAATCAGTCAATAATGTATGACATTGCCCGCAAGATACATTGGTAATTGGATGCCCATTGTTTGCTTGTTTATTGGTTTGTTTTCAAAGGTATGTGATTCAACAAATATTAGAATATATTTACTTTGATATCAACTCATGTTATTCTTCAGTTCGACTCCTAAATAAAACTTACTCAGTAGTATGCGTGAGCTGAAATAAAATAACATGTGATACTCGTAGTGGGATGTATGCAAAATCAGAATAACCTCTCAGTCCTCGTAAGTTGTGGTGGGACAAAATAAAGTAAAATCAAGAATTATTAAACTAACAAAAAATAATTCTTCATCTGGGCAAGATGAAAACTTAAAATTAATTTTGTTAAGGTCTGGATAACTGAGTCCGTATCAGAAAAAAAAACAGACGACAAAGGAAACTAATATATATATATATATATATATATATATATATATATATATATATATATATATATATATATATATATATCTATATATATATATATATATATATATATATATATATTAACATATACAGTAAAAGCGGTCGCAACAAAAATACGCTAATGCATAAGTGCACCAAAAGATCCCGCAAAGCGAATTCTTTCTACAATAAGAGGTAAAATAAGAAATATAACTGAAAAATTAATTGCGACAACCAAAAATTAACTCTACAGTATCACAACTACGTCCTAATTGATTAGAAGTTTGCCAAGCAGATCAACAATGTCAGTCACAAATGAAACATCTGCTAAATCAGTCCGAGAAAATGTTATTTTGCAAATTTCACCAGATGACATTTCTGAGTAGTAGATATGGTGCAGTTGAATCAATTTATTCAAACAGTTTGGTTTGATCCTTTACGGCACAGCAACATATGTAGGTTATTTAGTGCCGAGGCAATTGGAGTAAAGTGCCTTGCCCAGGGACACATTATGGTTCAAACAATTTGGTCTTTATAAGGTAATAAAACGCCTAAAATTAAAGATAAAACGCCTAGTCCATAAATAATTCAGAACACGACTTTGAGGAAATACATGCTTCAGCCCATCAATGCGTAAATTACGAACATCTATGCTTAAATAATGTGACGCTTTCTTTTTATCCATGTCTATTCTCTCGGCTTCTACACTGTTTTGATCTAGGATCTGAAGAAAATAAACTGAAAATGAAGTTTGTCAAGTGATAAATTATTACTGCCTCACCCCTTTGCCTTTTTCACCTGGTTTGTACGTGACACGTTCTCATTCATACAGCTCATACGATCTCACAAGGATAAAGATGAATGATTTTCGGCTCTCCACCACCCCCGTCCCCCATTTTGGTGGTATATATAACATTTCATACATATTTGTAAAGAAATGCTGGAATATTGTTCACATGTAGACAAAACGAATACATTTTATATTTATTTTACGGAAACTTTACATATGGCATGTACGCAAACTCAGTTGTGTGCTGAATGTCTTTCGAGTCAATTTAGAATCCATCTTTTCCCAAGAATCGACATTATAATACGCAGTTAACTAAATTAACTATGTATGAAGGATAGGTCTTATGAAGGTTGTACTGGTTCCATATTAATTGTCACGATCTGTAGAATTGTACACAAATTATAGCATGCTCATTCCCTTTACGCGAATTGGAAACCACGCGACGCAGAGATCGTCTAGTTACCTATAAGTACTCGATGTTTTCCATTATTTTGTTAACTGACTGTAGACGTTTCGTCCTCATGGTGTTTTGTATTTCCAGTGCTTTTGTCGTCACTACTGATTACCTTGTTATTTTAAACGATATTTTTACTGATTAAGGTTACGCCATAGTATTATTTTCTCGCCTTACATTTTAGGCTTACGAAGAAAAGTTCAGGTATCTCGGCCACTTCTACAAATCAAAGGATCAAATTTGGAAACAGAAATTCCTTATCATGTCATGTACACTATCAGTTAGGTGTAAATTTGATTCCTTTTAAACGTATTTGACACGTCTCGCTAAAGCATTCACAAAAGACGCTATTGACAACGACATGTTTCTACTATGAACTTCTGAAAGGAAGATTGTCATGTAAAATACATAGAGCGTCATATATTATTTGAACAAAGTAATGGATTACCTTTGATATTGTTTCGAACGTGACAAGACTTACTTTGAAAGATAACCAAGGTCAACTTAAGGAATTATTATTCAAATGATAATTAAACCCAAAATAAGTGCTAGGACTTTGGAAATTTTATAGGAGTATGTTGAATTTTGTGTTACTGTGCATATTCCTTACATGCTGAGAATACATAGTCATGTGGTTTTTTTATATGTTATTATTTCTAACTAATCGTAAATGTTTACTTGTATAGATGATAACAGACATTCCATATGAAGCTGAGAGAAGTGTTCCAAAGAACCTAACTTATTTTGGCTTCTAGTATAAAAACTTAAATAATAATAATAATAATAATAATAATAATAATAATAATAATAATAATAATAATACAATGCAACTACTACTACTACTACTACTACTACTACTACTAATAATAATAATAATAATAATAATAATAATAATAATAATAAATGCAATACTGGATCATGAATTAAGTGCTGATTTTATGTGTTTCATTACTTGGCCTAACACTACCACATTAGTCTTGCATTTTCTATTTTGATTATTGAATATTGGTGTTTCATGTATATATAATTTTAAATGGTCCAGTTAAAATATCCACAGATTCAATCTAGTTATTACTATCTAACAAACCAAACAAAAACAAAACTAAAGCGACTACATATCATGTGCGATTATTGTTTTCCACATCCTCCTGTTTTAACCTTTAAATCTCGTGTAAATATCCAGCTTAGCAATGGACAAGGGGTAAGTTTCCACTTCAGAACAGGCCATATTGTATAAATAGAGAGATTTTCAGACTTGCATCATCAAGTAAATTATTATGATATTCTCATCTATTTGTTTCTTTTCTTTTCAGAACTGAAAATCAAGAACAAATGTATTTTTTATGATTCTGTTAAAACCATGGTTTAGTAAGAGTTTTGGAGATGGCATACACATCACGGATACTGAAATGTTAAAATTGGAATGTATTATATATCTCCAGTGTGTGTGTGTGTGTGTGTGTGTGTGTGTGTGTGTGTGTGTGTGTGTGTGTGTGAACACTGACGGAGATCCCATTTTTAACAACGAGTAAGAGTACAACGTTCAGAAGGGTGAAATATTGTAAATAGCAATAAAGTGTCATCGAAAGCACGAGCTTAAAAATAGCATGATTCAAAGTTCCATTCTATTTTATTAAATATGTATTAAATATGTATCTTGTGTTTTAAAATCTTTATATCTACTTTGTGAACTTGTACAAAGTAATGACATTTGTGTTGCTTTTGAAAAGAATATTGCCAATTTTGAAACAATTGATTATCTCATAATTTTTGTTTAAAAACCGTAAGCAGATATCTTAAAGAGAGGCGAGATTTTTGTGTTTTTTGTGTTTTTGTGAAAAATGTAATTTCTTTGAACGTAGTAAATCATAATATATCAATTATTTAATCAGAATCTGCGTATATTTTGTGCATCAAAGTGAGCAAACAAGGGTTTCTAATTAATAAATGTAATTGTTTCGTGTCATTATTATTATTTTTACTAATTTTAATGCCAAAGTTTCATTACGGTTCCCAGAGTGTGAGCTTCGATTGCCTTTAATAGCATAATTTAATATAAATGAAAAGTATCTATAATAGCACATGCAAAATAATTGAAGATTACCCTATTAAAAGACACTGAGCATTTGTTGCAGGTGTCTGAAGTATTTAGAAGTAGGATAGTCAAGTGTTTGCGTGTGTGTGTGTGTGTGTGTGTGTGTGTGTGTGTGTGTGTCTTTAAATGTATACATAAAATCTACAGTCTCGTCAATACGTTACATGATCAACCATCAGGACAAAAAAATTCTATCCATCCATCTCTCCCCCCCCCCTTGAACTGGTGATTCTATCTTTTAGTTGCTTATGTTCCCCAGTCACCTTCAAAGTTAAATAAAAACGACAATTTGTTCGTATCAGAATTTGCTAGCATGTGTATTTCGCATCAATACGTTTGAATGAGTGTTTTTAATAATAGTACTCATACCACTGATGACTTTTGGAACAGCTGATGGTTTCATTATGGGGTATTTTAATTTTGATGACATTTCATTTTTATAACAACTTCCCTGCCATTTCTCAGCAAATACAATCTACCTGTTATGACTCAATGGTCTTAAATTAAATAACAGAAAGAAGCGAAGCCAACAAGTATAGTAATAACGCGACAATTTAAATGGAACTTACAGTATTGGGAGTAAAATCCCAAATAATCCTAAATGTTCTATCAAAAGCCCATATAGCATGAATCTCATTACTCTTTAAAGTGCTGGTGTACAAACAGTCTTGATGTACCACAAAGATATAATCAAGAATGTCTTTGAATGAGTCCTTAACAATTCCTAAGTAGTGTTTTAGTAAAAAAAAAAAAAAGGAAAAAAAAAAGTGCACTTTGTAATCTTAAATAAATGATCCCTTTCAAATCTCTGAGCACAAATTAAAGTAGACTGATATTAAAAAGGAATGGGTAATTACTTACTTGGTCTCCTTTATAGAATGTCACATGACCTGTGACGCAACTGAATCCCCATAGATGTGGGTCATTTCTAATAGTAAAAGTCACTAATTTGTAAACAAGGTCAGGCTTTGAACTTAAAGTTTAGTAAGCATCTTGTTTACCATTAATAACTATGATAAAAATCAGGCAGTCGTTGCATGAGGATAGACAGGTAGGCCAAAACTACACCCTCAATCAAGCATATAATATTAATTAATTATTATATGCTCATTTTTGTCTCCGTTAATTTTACATTGTCAGATTCGTGCAATATTTTACGATACCGAACACCTTCATATTGCACGTACGCGTACGACACGTGTACCTAAGGTTAATATGGTGAGTTAGAAACTAATTTGTAAATAAACCATGTACAGTCATGTAGTAGACGCTTTAGGTTTTGGTTCATTAAATTTTGTTATGCATGAACTAAAGCAGCGGATTCGTAAATTTTAAAGTATAGATGATAATGTTAACGATGTGGATGACTTTACTGAGTCAGAAACGAAACTTTCAAACAAGCGAACGAAAGAACGTGATATTCGCAATGTTAACAATAAAAGTGAGAAACGCAATAATTGAAAACACTGTTCTGATCATTGAAACAGTTACTTAAGAGAATATTCATGTCGTTTCGCAGATAGTATGGTTAAGTCTATGACCAGTGTTCTCTGAGGTCTAAAAAATATATAGCATAGAAATGCATACTGAGGCCAAGGGCTATAGTATATCTATCAGAGATGTACCATTTTACAAGTTTGTAAAAAATACTAGATTCGAGAAAAAAATACAGCTGAACGTTTTGGTATGAAACTAAAAGCCTCAGAGCCAATAATCCAAGACGACGAAAAAGTACTATATCCGTTGGGTAAATGGAGTGTCACCCAACAGCTGCTTTTCAATTTTTATCGTGTAACTATTTGGATACAATGTTAGGCTAGCGATAGAAGACTCACTTCAGGTCATAGCTGGAGTCCCTTCAACAGCGAGATGCAAGTGACAGGGCATAAGCATGTTTTCTTTAGCTGGTAATAAGACTGAAACTAAGTATACCTACATTTATGCACATATTTATCAACATAGAAAGAAAATCCATGCGCATTTATTCAGAATATGACTCTAAATTTCTATTTTAAGTAGACCTAAACGACAATTCTTTTTGAAACTGATGTAGAGTGCGCGACTAAGTTAAAAGGTCGCTGGGATGAGCTATGTGCTCATGAATACTGTTATTGTGTATTGGCGAATCTACGGTTCTGAATTTAATTTGGAATAAAGCATAATTCAATTACATTGTTTCTTGTAATGTCTTTCATTATTAAGCCTTAGGTAGTTAAAGAAAATGAGCATATAATAAAAGTGTTACTGCATTTGTAAGGGAAAAATACGAACTCCGCAAGGTCGTGCAGTATTTTCCGAAAAATTAATTTATATTTTACCATACAAATGCAGTAACCTATAAATATTAGTAATACACCCATGTAACGTGCATCCAAGAATGATGTTACAAATAATGAGGGCAATGCACTCAAAGATACGTGCGGAAGGTGAATTAGCAGTTTGCCTCTGGTCGACTGAACCGGTGTTCACTTGGAATCTTCAAACAAAAGTACTGATAATGTCGATAATGCTGTTAGCTTGTGAATTTATGAAATATCTTTCCAGAATAATCTGATTGTCTTTATGCATATTCAAACCTACGGAAAGTTGACAAAAACAAAAACTTTACTATTTGGAACACAAAATGGCAATAAACATGAATTTAATTTTCTTTAAAACGCGATTGACCTTTGTTGTGAATTAAAAATATAACCTTTTTCTGAGAACTGAATATTAAACCAAGTCATAAAATTAAACATGACACTCTTAAACGCTCTGCATTTACTGTATCGAAGAAATCAAATATCAATTAGCCTATTGATTTGCTGTTAAATTTTTCTGATCATGCCATTTTATCTGTTTTCCTGTATATTTGTTAAGTCTGTAACTTTTGAAAAATATCAAAACAATTGAAAGCTTGCATAGTGAATTTTAAGTAATACTACAAAATTTCGTAACAAATCGCCTGTCTATGTTTTACTTCAGGCTAGGAAGGAAGTGGATATATGGTATTATCCAGTCTCGAATGACAGGTTCCTGGATTTCGATATTAAATGACAAACAGCCTAAATTATCATGATTTCTTAAAGAAATAAGTACATTTTGTACATTTAAGCACTTGCAAATGGATGAACTGAGTCAAGAATACCTTGAAATATGTTTAAGATAAGGTTTTGTTAAGTTATGAATCTATACACAATCTTCACAGAACACAATGCAAGATTAAAAGACCCTCAAAGATCTTTCTATTCAGGAGTGTCTTGCCCCTGTAACATTATTTTTATTATAATATTGAAGGGGAAATCGAGTATGAAAAATGTTTATCCTTTTCACCTAGAAAAAAATTCTTATTTAAAACTAACAAATGGGAATATATATATATATATATATATATATATATATATATATATATATATATATATATATATATATATATATATATATATATATATATATATATATACTATATATATATATATATATATATATATATATATATATATATATATGGGACGATCCTGTCATGGATATCAATTCAACCATTATGTAATAATCATATTTGATTATGGCTTCGATTCTTTCTTTTCATTTACTTGGGTGACATTTTATTCGCCAATATGTTTGTCATTTCATTGTTTATACGTTTTCCCGTTTCTTCTTTTTTGTTCAAAGCGTATTGCATATTTTATTGCTGTTTACACTTTTGTAAAATATCTAATTAAGCCACGAGGACACCAGCTAAGTCGCTGTTTGATCAAATAAGCTGATTTGGTACTAGCGCAGATGTACCATCCCCATATAAAGGGCCACTGTTTGACAAACAACAAGATGGTCCGTACCAGCGAATCAAAAGACGTATAGGTACTAAGAATTAACATCAAAAGAGATATCTTTGTGATCTTAAGGTCTCACTGTTACATTGTTTTTGTTACTTCAGTTTATAAAAGGATACTCTTGGTTAACAGTAAATGAGACCTTTGTTGTGACCAATTTATGAGCTTCGCCAAACACGTTCAGAAATGCCTCTGGTATATTACTGTTGAGAACTTAAAGCACTACAATGCCTTCAAGGACACGCAAACGATATTGGATTAGAATACCTTTCTTGGAAGAAGAACAATGAAAACGGGAATAATAATTTTGATAACTCCAAAGCACAGAATAATGCACGTAGTCACAGTGATTTCAAAATATGTAAATTTATATGCAAAACAAATATTTAATATCAATTATGACTCTTGCGCCAATTTTCCGTTTCATACATTAGTTTACATTAGTTTTGTGTTGATTCGCATAGATGGTGACAATTTGTGAAGTATGCTAAAACTTATTTTTAAAAGGGCAAAATAACAAGAACCGATACAATAACAACAACTATAACAACAACAACTACTACTACTACTACTACTATTACTACTACTACTACTACTACTACTACTAATAATAATAATAATAATAATAATAATAATAACAATACTAATAATAATAAGATGATGATGATGATGATCATGATAATGATGATGATGATAAAATATCGCCTGCTTGAACGTCCTTGCAGCTGTTACAATCATCTCTATTTTATTCTGAGCTAAGCAGGTTTAGAATTTTGAAATTTATTATTGCTGAATAAGATCATGCAAAAGAATTTATACGTGTTTGATTTGTCCATGACAATAACGATGTTTATCATTTTACGGTTACATGTATGCGACCTAAAATAGATTTAATATGACAAACGTTTTATATTTTAGATAATATTGCGTTATGGCTCAAAGAAACATCCAGAAAATTTAATGAAAAGGAAAATCAATTTTTAAAAAAATACATTTCAAAATTACAATAACATATACGACCTTATGCCCTTCACTTAGAAAAAGTCCATGATTACTGAGAGATGCTTATATACTTTCAATTGTAAATCACATAAAGACTTCAACAGTTCTTACTATATGATTCTTTATCTTAAAGAACTGTAGCACGGAGCTGAAGCGAATAAAAACTTTATTCGAGTGTTTTGAACAAATATTACCAAAATGCAGCAAGCAAACTAATTCTTGCAGAGCTAATGCTTCTTCAGGATCTCCCTCACCGTTCGCACAATTTGCAACAAACATTTCAAAATAGATAAACCAAATCAGGTGTGTTCATATATCACTCCACCTAAGTTGCTTAGTTCCTCTTTCATACACTATGTTTATGTGTGCGTATGTACATCTGTGGAGGAGGGAAAGGAGGGAATGAACAACGCTAAATGAACCTACCAAACGTTATTCTACAAGTTCAAAAGGTCAGGATTACTTACCCCGACAATATTAAGGTTTTTTGTGGGGTTTTTTTAATTTTTTGGTTTTTTTTTTTTTTTTTGCTCGGCAACCAAGTTTTGAATCTTTCTGATGACCAACGTTTTCATTTTAATATTTATTTTTCTTCTAGAGTTCTACTTAATAGCAAGATGCTTTTGTATTGTAGGTTTTGGTGAAAGCTAGTTCATGGCGGTTTTTATATTAAGAAGTCAAGATTTCATACAGTTTACCCAAGATCTTGCTAAACTTTTAATTCAAACATATCATACATTTTAGTTCCTTTACATTAAATTCAGCTCATCTTTGAAAAGAAAGCCACCCCTCCGTGGCCTAAGTCGTTAGAGCGTTCGCCTCGGATGAGGGAGTTCCCTGGTTCGAACCCCGCAGAGTCATACCAAAGACTAATAAAAATGGTACTAGCAACTGCCTCGCTAGACGCCCAGCATTAAGAGGTTAGCGTTAGGACTGCCCGGCCTGGTGTCAGGAAAATGTGTCTGGGTTGAACATTATGCTACGTGTCCGCGGCATGATGCCCTTGTGCTAGACATCACTACAAACTGCTACACTGCATACGCAGTAGCGATATGACTGACAAATTTTTAAGCTACGTTAAAATTCCAAATCACAAAACACACACACACATGCACACACACATACACCTTTAGATAAGACACATGTTACCATTAACAATTGTATTTTGACAGATATACAACAGCAGGTAAGCAGAAATATCATAATTGGAATAAATATAAATTTAGGAAATTTTAGACATTTTAAGCATTGTCTTTAAACCGTTAATAATGTTTTCCAGATATGGTCAAGTATCACGCCAGCTGATGGTTCTGCTAGCAATAAATTTGTCGTTTTCCAAAATCGTTTTTACTCTGTTGTTCCAAGAAAAAGAGGGATTGGCGCTTACCTTCGTGTCCACTGAGTTCATGACTTTACTAAGGTAATTACAAATGCACATTATATGTGAACGATGACAGAGATAGAAAAATATCCATATATATTACATTTACAACCTCAGAAGGTAAACGCTGGAATGCAGTTTTTAAGGGGGAGTTTTTGGAAGGGTGGGGGGGGGGGAGCCAAGAAAAATGAAAATTTGTCGGAGACTCATAACAGAGCCGAAAATATAACAGGCATGAATTTCTGTTCCAGTATCAACCAACGCCTGAACCAGACATAATAACATAACTTATGTTGTATTCAGTTTAAAAAATTAGCTTTTATCGTATGTAAAGATTTTAATTATTTTATAAAAGACAAACGAAACGACACCAAAAAGCAAAA
>JAECUM010063190.1:0-14904 GCA_016617855.1 Megalonaias nervosa
TGTAGGTAGGTAGGTAGGTAAGTTGGTTAGTAGGTGAATTCATGCTGTTCTTTTCTTTGATTTACTGAAATTATAAGAATTTAACTAGACGGCCTCAACGAAAATTTGTTTTTGACAAAATGAGTCACCCTTAGTTGTAATAATAATAATAATAATAATAATAATAATAATAATAATAATAATATAAAGTAAAAAATTAAGTAAAATAAATAAAATAAGAAAGACAAAGATGATGATAATAATAATAAAGAGAATGATAAATATTATTATTATTATTATTATTATTATTAGTATTAGTATTAGTATTAGTAGTAGTAGTATTAGTAGTAGTAGTATAGATAATTGGTGATGTTTAAATTACCTATCATTTAAATACTGATACTTAATTTCCCTTGAAATGATCACATGGTTTTTAAAATAGCGGCATTTGTATAAGATATCAGGGGAGATTATCGCTATTTTAATGTTTTTACTGAAGGTCATAAGGCACCATCCGAAGTCGTTACAACAAATTTATATCGAAACTTTAGAAAAATTGTAAACAAAAACAATCTGAACATTTCCCTCCAAAGTTTGCACAAGTGAGTTCTAGGTAGGACTGTAAAACTATGTTTATTTATAAAAGGAACGGAGTTATTGTTATTGTTGTTGCTATGGGCTTAATGCCATTTTCAGCACATTATATGCCATACATGGCGGCCAATATAACTAGTGGAGGAAATATTAGGAAAACCCTCCACCCCGGAGAAAGAATCACTGACCCATCGGAAGCTACTGGCAAGCTTTCTCACATACCCACAATGCCTGAGACTTGAACGCACGCGGAAAAAGGTGAGATGGTAGTGCTCAGTAAAGGCGAGCGATTTAGACCAGTAGGATACTTTGGGCCCCCGACAACGAAGAAGTACAATTCTAAGATAAAAGTTTCGAAATAATGCCTTACATTGAATTGAATTACTCGTATCAAAGATATCTTGTGTAAACATCACATTCATAAACTGCATATTAGTTACCATTACCCGAAAATAAGTAATTTCAAAATAAGAAGTTTCTGAATCTTTGAAAAGATAAAATAAAGTGCTGATTGATTATTTGGATAATTTAAATCATAAAATGATGATGTAAAATATTTGATTTATTGATATCCTTTATTTTCTAAGACTATATACTGTTTATAAAAATATCTCATAGTAATTTTTTTAGCTCTGCAATTTTGACATTGTAATTTGAAAGAGAAAATATCTTGATATGCAATTATTTTAGAAGATGATGAGAAATTATTTACATGCTGACAAATACAACACCAATTCATATGTGTAAATATGTAAATCATAAATTATATATGAGTAGAGGTATAAATATCGCCGCTATAGATAGTAAATAAATTCAAATTAAGTGCAGTGTTTACAATATTGATTGTAAAATTTTACGGCACAGTTATAAAGATAAAAGCTGTATTTGGTATTTTAAAATAAGTTACTGATACATTGAGTTTGTCTGAATCATATGGACCATCTTCTTCCGTGGCACCATCTAAGCGTGAGATAAATTAACAGTGAAGGCCAATCTTGAGAAAAGATTTCCGTCGACAAGTCTTGCCGAATTTTCGACTAAAGTGACGCGTCTAATTACGTGGTTCAGAGAGTGAAACTGAGTCTTAGATGTGAACAACTTTGTAAATTAAAGGCAGTGCTTTACCAGAGTTCAGACATAGAACGCATACATACGGAATAATTTCAATGACTCAAGCACTACTCACTTAGATGCTCGTATTTACTCGAATGAATCGCTCAGTACGGTGCAGAGCATTATATTTTCAGCGACCACTAAAAACTATTGAAAACTAGAAACCAAACATTTGGTCTCACAGCGATTATAGTTCTCGAAGTTGTACTAGATTTCGCAGTAACAGACCCAGGAATCGTCCGCGAAACCTCTGTACCCACTGGCTGGAAATCATGTTTGCCCCAAGCAACAGCTTTCACTACTTGAAATAATAAATAAGATCATGTAAACAAGAGGTATTGCAGAGGCTGGCAGTGTTAGTAGTTTATTTATTGTATTTATTGGTAAATAAGTTTTGGTAAATATTTTTTTTGCTTAATATGAAGAATTTTCCTGTTTATAAGCAACATCAATTTTGTACCTTTTCTTGAAAATCCAAACGTGTTGTCAGCTGATCTTTGTACATAAATGACCTCTCGTCCCTTGTAGCCAGAGCAATGCTATACACGACACAGAAGAATGTTACGTAATACACTAAGCTGATGATCATGTGTTGGGTTTTTGCTCGATGTAAAGTCAATCGTCGCAGCTTTGACACCCTTTTTTTATCTGGTGGTAAGGCTTCAGGATTCAGTTTCCTGGACACTAAAAGTATATATGTAAATATATTAAAATTTATGGATGACAGAATTGGACGTAAAATTTCTCCCTTAGTTTACCCCTTAACGTCGCTCGTGTACGTTAAGTCTAATAATAAATATTTTTATATTGACATGTATTAGTATTAATGGTTTTGCTAACAAATAAATTATTTCAATAAACTATAATAGAAATGGAAATATGCTCATACATGAAAGACATGATTCTGTTTCTTTTTATTATCTCTAAAACAGTTTTTCATGGTGTTTGTTTTAAACAGACTAAAACTTGTTAATATGGCCTATCGTGAAGGTTTATTTTCTAGATTTTGCCTGGAAAAAATGTATTTTATTTATAAATACTGTACTTAATTTATTCAGACTAGTCAAGCTTCCACATTGTTGGTGAATGTCGAATGTGACTTTGACTTTTATGCATGATACTGGATTCACCTATGCTCTACCTTCACGTACTTGAAAGGATCAATACCTTTGCAGAATTGAAGGTTATCTTGAATGGACGTATTGACACGGCAGGCTGTACACTACAATTGTCTTGTACGTATTGTATATATATCGATACATGCCAGCATGTATGACATTGTGTCAGAACTGCGTCTTCCCAAGCAAATTTCACTTAAAATTGCTTAATTATGGATTGAAATACATAAGTATATATCATCTGACTTCAGATATCAACTGATCAAAGAAAGATTAACAGGTCTTCGGTGAATACAGTGAATGCGACATTCTCGTAGTCATGAATAATATGACAGACTAGGTAGATTAAAACTCGACTGGAAACATATAATTACTTGTTGGGATCTTAATGAAAAATCGGGGTTGAATGTTATTTAGTTTCTTTCTTTAAATTTAATTCCTAGAGGATAGGATAAAAATAGTGTTAATAACTGGAAATCATACCCAAAGTACCCTTATTCGAGCTGTTGTTTGTGTATATCACCATGTACATATATCTGGAGAAAATATAACCATTCTGGTCTTTTCTATAGTTCTTGAAGGCGCAACTTTCTGCCTTTTATGTTTTCGTATTAAAAACTTTTGCAACAAAGACATTATTTTGTTATTCCTTGTAACTATCTCTATTTCTTATGAATATTTAACCTTCGAGTTTGCGTTGATTGTAGATTTGTCGGGGACCTGTAAATCTCGTGGGTACAGGGATTGAATTGACGTGAAGAAGTACTGGATGCTGTCAAATTATCAACGGCGATGTTTTATAGTCTCAAACCTCAAGGAAACAAACTTTTTCACCAAGTTTTAATTCAAGCACCTAAAACAAATAAGCGATAATTGTGAATATTTAACATACTTAAGTTAGAGAACTTTAAGTGTTATTGTCTTTGGATAGGAAGTAGCGTCATATATTATAGGTAATACTCACGTGGGCCGCGTATCTGAAAAGCGACCGCACATTCCAGCTTGTTCTTATTCTGCAACTTCTCCAAATCAACGTTGGGTTCCGGCAAATAGTAGATTCGTCTCGTCAAAAATGTGTATATGACAGAAGCGATTATTACCTGTAAATAGGCATTGGTACCTGTAAAAGGCATGAATTGCTCCAAATAATATTGAATTTTTAACTATGTCCTCCTAGATCTCAAAGAAAATAAGGTTGAAACTTTACACTTATTTTTGTTTTGTTTGATGTTACTTCTGATGGACTGAGATAATCAATTAATAATACAACAATAGATTATGTGACTACCTGTGTATTCGAGAAGGGACGAGACGTATATTTCATCTCCTTGTGAAAACCGTTAACTATAATAAAGGTATCTATGATGTTTTAACTGTGTATTTTCCTTTCTGCATCTCTATTTACCACACTCTCTCTCTTTATATGAATATACAGAGAGGTAAATAGATGCTTGGATGAAAATACACACAGACACACAGTTAAAGCATCTCTACCTCTATTATAGTTGACAGGTTTCACAAAACGTACTAACGTACTCTCTGTCTCTCTCTGTCTCTCTGTCTCTGTCTCTCTCTCTCTCTCTCTCTCTCTCTCTCTCTATATATATATATATATATATATATATATATATATATATATATATATATATATATATATATATATATATATAAATATTTGTCTCAAAGGTTAGTACAACTGTTGTAATAATCTTTTGAGAGTAATTCCATGAATCATTACATCTGTATTCACATTTTCGGGGTTAATCCTGCGGATGGATGCCGATAGCTGCCATTATCTGCTTTTCATATCACCTTGATTATTTACGAAAGAAGAATTGACCAAGAAGATGCGACTGCATAGAGCAGCTTCTCGGTTCAATCCTACGGTCACTACAATCTTAGAAATAATTAAGGTTTCAACAATAGATTGCGGTGTTTATTTTCTGACGAAGTTTACAGAAAATAGCACTAACGGCTCGGCAAATACATTTTCGGGTGCTAGATCCATCATTGCAACAATACTCAGCAGTTATCGACACGCAGGAATGACGCAAAATTCTCTCCCCCTCAATCGGACTGGCAGACACAGTAAATCCATTCATTCCCTAAATAAATTGATTTTATCCTAGACAAGAAGATTTTAAATTCCATAGAACATACACTAGACGGATGAAGTCGTGGTTACATAAAGTCAAAAGTAGTAAACATTGTGTGTGTATGGGACCATTGCGATACATAGATTCGATCCCACCTATCTTCTTTATCTCTCTGACAATAGTAGCGATGTGATACCTTTTGCTATTACACACACATACACACATTCGCGCATAGGTGGAAATCTTACATATGTATCTATCTAGATTTCTGTTAGTGGAGACATTTTATATATTCTTACCACGATCGGTTCAACAATTACGGCAGAGAGAGGCAGTGACACCAGTATGCAAGATAACCAAATTTCTGCCTTTCCACTGTCCCATCTGGATGTTACTATAAGAAGGCAAGGTACGGAGATGAGGAAAATCCCAGCTAGGATGATCCAGGACACTGTCCGCCATTTGCATGAAATCCGTCCTCCAGGAGTTAGAAAAGAATCATTTGCAGATATATTTTGCTCATAAATAAATTTATCTTTTAATCGAAGGCATATACAAAACCTCTTCTTTAACTTAGCCCAGTCTGTTAACTTTTTTGTGATCGGTTCCGAGTTATCAAAAAGCAACGACATGGTATAGAATATTGACACTGTGATGGCAACTGAACCAAGAGCCGTGTACACAGTGTTGAGTGAAAACTTAAAAGGTTCCACGGACAAATTGCGTTCAGTAAAGTTAGCTCCACAATATTCCACAAGCATGGCGTTCAGAAACATTAATGTCAGTACGAATACTAAACCCAAAAGGAATCTTTTATAGCGTAGGAGCGATCCCCGATGCATTCTGATACATAGCGAAATCCACATGTGTCGATACAGGAAAAAGTGAGACATGTTCAAAAACAGTATATGTGTTAGAGAATCGAACTTAGATTGGATGGTAGGGGTCAGAGACCGCAGTAGCTGTCCATCAGTCTTGTCAACTGCTAACCATTTTTCACAGTAAAACTCATACCTGAAATAAAAACAAAGATGATTGGCTTTGTTCTTCTTATTCTCTTGCCATATTTATATAAATAAATGTTTGAGGTAATTATGAAATGTTGTGGAAATAGCTTAAAATTATAATTAGTGCGTACATTTTGTTTTTTGACAACGAAACAGATTCTCAACATATTTATTTCGTATTCAACTAATGCCTTAAAAAACAATATCCCTGATTTAATACTTATGTTTAACTACTTGGTATTCTATATTATTGTTTCTTCAATCAGTCCAAAACAATTTCCTTCATTTAAGGTTGAAGCACTATTAGCGGCACAAGCCACCTCTTATTATGAAGCACCATATAATCATTCATACCAGCCATCAACCGATTACATTCCCTGACGGTTGATAAAAGTGCAGTTCCGATTAATCGATGTGTTACTGTAAAGGAATCCATTACGATTTATGTTACTGACTTTCTGTTAACGACTTCGACGAATACAGCGATGTGAAAAATTCTTATGCGTAACACAAGACAACAGAGGTAAACAAGAAAGTATCACATAACAAATAGTTTGGCCGATTCACCTTGTTGCGCGCGGAGACATCACGACTCAACGAAATGTCGGACAGGTTCATCACACTGAACTTTCAAGGTCGCGGTAAATTTATGAACTTCGATAACGTCTTCCCAAAAATTAATCTTCTATTAAGTGTGCCCGACAAGGCCGATGCGTTTAAAGTCATGGTTATCAGAAAGATACTGGAAGAATACGACATAATTATTTCGCGGTATCTGCCTGTCGTCATTGCCATCTAAAATCCTGATTAGGTGTCCAGTGATATCGTGTAGCTTTGGCTTATGTTTCATAGAGATGTTGCTTACAGTTCCTGCTGATAAAATGATCCAGAGATAAGTGTGCAATTCGATAAGTAATATAAATCGTCTTTAATATTTCTGATACAACAAAACTTTCTTTGATTCAGTTCGCTGTATGACCTGGCTCAAACACTTTCTTTCTTCCGCCAAGTCTAACTCGGTCGTCTAAGGTATCCTATTTTCTGAAAAATAATTTTTTTTGCCACGTCGTCTTGTTTCTCCTCTACACTTGATTTTGCCGGCATGATCTCAATGTCTTTTTACCTCACGTTGTTGTATCTAGTGACAGTAATTCATTTTGACATTTTTTCAATTTTTTTTTTTTTTAAAATTATTTCCCCATAGCATTCTTATTAAATCTTTCTAAGACAACTTCCTTGCTCTCATTGAACGCGGAATACTTATGAATTCTGTTTTTTTCTCAAGCTCGTTTTAAATGTATTATACAATACCCCACCGTGGTCATGCAAGAGCTTTGATCGTCTTGGTAATAAAGTTGCAAACGCATCTCTGATAGCAGCGCCTGTTATATTTTACAGCGGCAAACTCCATGCCTACTTACTGGGTATGTTAATAATATTTTGGTATTTAGCACCACTGTCCTATCTGGAATATTCTTTCATATCTATGAGATCTGCAAACATAAATGTCGTCCACTCCGTTATCGATAACTTTGCGCCAGGTAAACCGTTTTCTTACTGGCTTGTTTAATTTCTCTGCAAGCACGTCGTCTATTGTTTTCTTGGCTAAGACCTTTGTCTGCTTGCAGGCTCAACGAGCCGTTAATTTGCTGGCTCGCCTATCCTTTGGTTTGCCGGCTGTGCTAGACTTTGGTTTGATAGGTTTGGTTTCACCACACCAAGTTAATATTCGAGTCGGATTGCGTCTCTAACAAAAGCCTTGTCGATACGCTCTCATTCTCTTGATGGCTTGACTCCGGCTAGGTAGCCCAGCATAATTCTATCACTTTATAGCAAATGTCATGTCTCATCGTCGTCTCGTCTAGCTGGTTGTAAGGTTCTTGACCAGGAAGCGGCTGATAACTTGCATCTTGTTGACTGTCCATGTAGAGTCCAGCCACCTTTAGACTTATGAAGTTTTCCGATAAGAGCGTGAATATCAAAGCACCATCATAATTCCTTGCACAAGGTACAATGACCTTATTGCCCTGAATTCAGATGGTGTTGTCTTCGGCGTGCTATTCAGATGGTGTTGTCTTCGGCGTGCTTCATATACCTTAGCAAAATACAAAACAAGCGGCCGATGACACAACTCTCATTATCCAAGATGACTATTGGCACATATTGATTACGGTAACGAAGTACCGGTTTTTAGTTTATAAGGAGGTATCCTCAAGGTTTTCGTCATATTTGTTTGCACGATTAACAATAGGATGCTGTCATTATACCTGAATTTTACACAAACGCTTTGCGATACTGGATACATTACTTATCGTGATATACCGGCCACTCGGCCTACTGTGTACTAAGATTACTTAACACTAGGTTGTCCTTGTACAATGCTAGCAGCTCTCCGAATGTAAGTATTACATCGAGTGCGGATTTTCCATGACTTCGCGACCTGGTTAAACAAAATGCAGTTGTATCCACAAACTGAACTATCTGCATGCTGAGCTTTCTGCATGCAGAATTTGTATCGGATTATAAAGTCAACATTGCTTGTCGCCTGAAATAATTTTTGATGGCGTTACATGGTGGCAGGCCAAAGGAATAGAACTATTATGCGTTGGCATAATATGGCTTGTTAACGATGGCTATCCAATGTGTTCCAGAGCCGTCAAAATAATTTCTATGTTGACCACGCATTATTCATCATCCCTGATTCTTTTTTACTACAGTGTTTCCATTGAGAAGACACCGCAAAATGATTTCATGTTCTTGAGCGTCGATTCCGCGAACCTGTGGATAGCGCGCTCTTTACCTTCCCCGTACCCAAATAGATTTCCAAGTATTCCATGCTACAACGCACATGCACAGCTTCGAAGAAACAGTTGCAAGAGTTGCATTCTGCTATCTTCTGCGCCTAGGTCCTCTGCCACTCACTGCGTTTTGCGTAGCGCCTGGTATTATTCCAAAAGCTGCTGATACCTCGAGCGAGGCAAGCGTTGACAAAATTGTTGGATCACAGGACGCAAACAGAGACAAGATCACAGCGAAAGCAACTCCCATTCTAGATTATTGCTTGCAGACAACTTCTTAGTAATCCTAGGTACGTTAATTTTAATACTTTTCTTGTTAGCATCAATAAGCGTTGTTTTGGAGCAGTTACCTGCTTCCAAATTTCACTGAAACGCCAGATTTAAATATTTGTGAGAGATCTGTCTGCATTGATCATAATATACAAATGATAGTTTGCTCCCACAGTTGACACTATAGTCCACTTGACCTTTACATCAGCCATAGAGTCCTTTGTTCTTTCCATGCGCTTAGAAATGTCAGAACTGTTAGATCGTGCACAAGTTCGCGAATTCGTCCAGCGAAATCTGAGTACATGTATCGATATCCTGATATTTTGGCAGAGCCTCGTGAAGCATGAAGTAGGTTCTCGCATACCATTTGCTAAGACGACTAAAATCAGACTCGAATTATCGCTCGGGATGCTGTCTGCTATTGACTCTGTTGGCAATTCCGAATCATGCCCATGTTTTAAAACACCTGGCTACTTTCGTCATGTTCACCATATCGTGCAGCGCGCTTAAACGCTTCAAAACATGTCAAGGTAAATCGTTGTCTGACTACTCTCCGTTTCGTGGGAAATTGTGCCGCCAGATATCTGACACGTTTGCATACTCACTTCTGCTTAAAGTAAAATTTCTTAAGAAATCGAGAAAAAAGATTGCATAATTCAAGCGCGTGGTAAATAGAAGGAGTTATCTTTGGCATCAAGAGAGAAAACTGGTAGGAATACATTGTCCACCTTCTGGCATGATGAAGGATCGTATTGTTACTGTACCAACGTGTGCATGACGCGCCGGAATACCGTATCAATATCACGGCAGAAACCAAATATAGAGTTCAGAGACAGCATCATGCAGACTTCATTTTGGCCATCAGTGAGATGGCAAAGCCAGAATTGAAATTGCGTGTTATCAAATAGGCTATTGTGATTCTAATTGCGTTACTAATTCCGGTTATTGCATTAGCATCAGCAGATGATTGTGCATCGTTGTCTGATCCGTTCAGATTGGGTATCAGCCTTGTTTTCCGGGTCGGCATCATTAGTCAAGCCAATTTTAAAATTCATGACTTACTCCTGAATTTGCTCGTCTTTTTGTGTCAAAACATGTTTGTCGCCTTCTGCTATGGTCATCACTGATAGAGATCAAGATTATGATTGTGCTGGCCCTTGCTTATATCACTGATTGTTTGGTTATTAAGTTTGATATGCGCAGTGTTGAATAAACACCAGCCGTTGTTACTAAAGCCACGTCTGTAACGGCTGGAGAGTTGCCGCCAGCAGCCGTTTGCAAGTATCATACAACATCAAGTCAGACGTAGTGAGGAAGCAGGTGAACATCTTCATCTATCAAACAATCATTCTTGTACCAGCCTTATTAATTTGATGTAAGTTCTTGTCCATGTACTCTATTTTATATTCCGTAATCTACTCATCGATAGAAGACTCATCAAAGATTTTGAAGTACCCGGGAGTAACTTTTAACAGTATGATTATAAACTAAAGTTAACCGAAGATTCTCTTTAGACCAGAGCCCTTCATGCTATCTGACATGTTCGGCATTGGCTCCGTTCTCATATCTAGCTCGTTCATAATTTCGTCACCACGCATAGACAGCATGTTCTGGCTGTAATATGTATTGGATTGGGCCGATTGTTCTTACTATGCCAGGCAACAAAGAGGTAATCCTACCAAACAGCGACCGAAAGCATCACCCGACGATATTTTTGCGCGTGCTTCTTCTGGGTTTCATCATACAAGTAATTTATATTGTTTTGTGAAGGCAGGTGGAGGTAAAGTGTCACGCGTTCGTTATTGAAGTTCACGCTGTTTCTTGATTGACATAGCAACTTCTAGTACTTCTAGTATAAGTAACTTGTTCGCACCTACAGATAATACAAACGCCTTTAACAAGGAATATGCTGACAAATGTGCTAGTGCGAAAGTTCTACTGACAGAAGCGAACATTAATTTTTTTAAGGGCGAGTGCTTTCTGCCAGACAAAATTTGGCATCGGTAAACGTTGCTATCAAATTTTACTTTCTGCGCTGGCGTGATGCCACTGTCTGGCGAACCCGTGATAGGCCATATCAACACAGGAAGCAAGTAAAATTGCTAACTTGGTGACGCAAACTACTGATACCGCGGCGGCAAACAAAACTATATTAATGACAAGTTTCTTTTGAACTTTGTTGTGCCGAATCTACCTTTGGTCTGCAGAAATTTGGTGCAAACGAGGAACTGAATAATGATACTACTATGAAAGTTCATTATACGCCCCCTATAGAAAAAAACTATAGGAACTATTTTTGGTCACATTCTACATCCTGAATCGTGGCACGATGAAATATAGGATATTTAGATTGTACTGTCTCGCAACTGTGCCAACAAACCATGGCCTGCATTTCTTTCAAATTTTCGCACTAGATAATGTTTTGTAGACAACAAAGTATATATCATATCATATCATATATGCTACGAATTTTTTTTTTTTAACCTGTAAAAGATATACGTCCTGAGGACGAGATACAACCAGAGGGAGAGACAACCAGAGGGCGATATGCAACCATAGGACGAGATACAACATGAGGACGAAATACAACCAAAGGGAGAGATGCAGCCAGAGGGTGAGAAAACTATTGCGTAGAATTATATGCGATGAAAGACATAGACAAGGAATTCAAGACAGTGGACAATATAGTTGCCGAGCTAAGTCCTTAGCGCGTCGGCAGATAAGAAGCAAATGTACGGGAAACATACCAGCACCTCGGCTGTCTTGATGAGAGTATTGGCACTGATAATGATGCTTCCATGGTTTTTCTAAAGTAGGCTACGTGGATAAATTAAGATGCTGACAAGAACATAAAACTTGGCGGAGTCGATACTGGAAATGATAAAGCATACAACGACTTTTTGCTGCCATATTTATTCCTCTGCAAGGAAGCGTCTAGATATTTTAAGTTTGAAAGCAGTGCAGTACACGTATCTGCATAGACATCAAAGTTGTACACATGTTCCTTTGACGTCTAGTAAATTATTTTGAGAACGTCTTTGAGAAACCTGTATGAGCTATTTAATGACTCTATAGCTTGTACCATCCAGATGACATCTTCTGTATTCCACTACGTTTGAAATTTTACTTTGGCGTTGTATGAGTGTTCACAATTATACATAATGTTCTACGCTTGTCTTATCTCTAATTGCGATAGAATCGACCTCGATTTTGATATGGCGTTTCTGATCGTCTTTTCATAACTTGGCATGAGGGCAATACAACTGTACGTAATTTCGCAATAAAAATGCAACCAGGCTGGTCTTGGACACTTGATATGACGCAATTATACTCCCTGTGCAAAACCTATTTCAGAAAAAAATGATAACTCGGCTTCAAAAGATTAATCTCAGTCAACAAAATCGTCATAGGCACCAACATTCCTATAATAATGAACGCGACATGACCTTTCTCATTTCGGCCGTAATCTTTGTAATGAATTTCTTTTGTCATACTCAGGATAAAATCCAAGCTGATCTAATGAGCTCTTGCCAAAAAGCCGTGTCGACAAGCAGACGTTATGATGCCACGACAGAAACTTCTAGGATAGACAGCATTTGCGGTAAGCAATAATTGGGCAGCTTGCTAACTTCTCTCACGGTACATTAACATTCTAGAAGCAAAATTTTATTGTCGTCGACTATGTAGCCTTCTCGACTGTACCTGGAGCCTTTGATATATCTGATTCAGATGCTATTGCCTATAACCTTTTCACCTGTCGTGATCACAATATATCCCCTGATCACAGTCCCACATAATGTTTCCCACAGACAAAGCAAAGTCACGTAATCGTTCTGCTTTCCATGCTCTTTTTATTATTGTTACGTCCTCTGCTGATGCAGATGGGCATATACCAAGGACCGTGGCCAACTCAGAGCCACCAAGTGTGGTCGGCATGATTGAGTACCATTTTGCCCACTTCTTTTCATCTGATGTGACTCCACAAATGTTTTATTATACCATACCGTCTCTTCAATCAGACAGATAAATAGTGTTCTGTGTAAAATCATGATGTAACCATCATCTAGCATCGTTTTTGCGTAAGATCATTATACAATCAAATCATTCCAACATTCCTTGGCATCATCATCTGCTATCATCTCAGGGCGACCTATGATAGGTAGTAGAAAGAAAGTCAGCTACCTGGGCTCACCATAGTTGTTGTACAAAGCCCTCAGCGATGTTTTTTCCAACAAAAAAGAGTGCAGACAAAATTTCCTAACTTGAGGTCATAGTGGGGCTATTAATAGCTTGAGTAAAATGATGAGGTTTGCTGATTTAACTTTGTAGTGAAAAGCTTGCTTTGTAATAATGACACGGGTGACTTCTTAGTCTCCATTGACTATGCTACTCTGAAATCTCAAGTCAAATATAATTTGTGCTGAAACAGTAAACCCTAAGAAATTGTAATTTGTATTGTCTTAACTCCTGAGTGAGGTGATATTGTGATATCCTTCGTTTTGTGTGCAGCCATATCTCCTCCTACGTGGTACATAGGTCTTGCAATGTAAAGACCATCTTTAAGATGGGTATGTAATAAAATGCGCGATGGTTAGCCATGGCGAACTAACAAGTAGCTCCAGTTAGAAATAAAAATAAAAAATAAACTTTTAACCTGAAATCTTTTTCTCAAGAAAATATATCACGAAATCTGTTTATTGTTGATTGCGTACTGGAAAGAAAATCAACTCACTTCACAAGTTTACTTCTGTACCCTGAAATATTCTTCACAACATTATGTATTTTCTAATACGGTTTAAGCTGATAAAAATGAATAACAATATTTTGTACCTAATCATTACTACTGGTGAAGAAATCTTGCCAGCACAAGCACGGACAAACTATGAAAGTTAAAGAACATGATATCAGGAAACACAGTTACCGCTTATGAATCTGTGGGTCGTCTATAATTATTCTTTTCAGATACCAGCTCCAGTTCTTGCCACCGGAATTGTCATGCCAGATTCGCAGAGCCAGAAGATCTCCAATTGGTGCTCGAATACTCAGACAATATTGAAGCACAGTGCCGCTGAGTAAAGGCTAATAAAAAGAAGCAAAAAGATGCACGAAGACTTGTTTCTTTGATGAGATTTAATAAGACTTTGCTGAAAATTTCATATCAGGAGTAGTAAAATTATGGATTGTCTCTGTGTCTACGCTAGTTGGAGAATAATTATTGATGGCTTCTCAGAAACCAGATAACAAACAACTATGAGACCGAAAATGAAAGGAAACTGAATTTTTTAATCGCACTGTATAAACTGCAATAACCTTATGCATTACGTGTGACCAAATTTTCAGTGATTTCGTTATGCAATCAGAAATTATCTTAGAGTTCGTTAATGCATCGTTCAGCATGTTTAAGAAAGGTTATTTGCAACATTGAATGACGAGGGTGCTAAAATAAATGATTTACATGTGTATGTGAGTTTATGTTGTGTGTGTGTGTGTGTGTGTGTGTGTGTGTGTGACGTTATGTGCAATTTATTTATGCCACTATATTATCCAGAGTATCATCAACGCACACAATACACAGACAACACAAGGTCAGATGTGTCAACGTATTTCTCGATAAAATCATTACGCAAGCCTTGAACCATATTGGCCACGAAGGAAGAAAAACCAGCAAAATTCGAAAATAAAATACATGTTGAGAAACATTTATATTGATTTCATAGATACATATAACATTTAATTGAAATTTCTTTCTAATAAAACTTTCTTTGGATATAAAATGCAAAACTTACTTAAATTACCTTGACCTTTCAACCATTAAGCCCTAATTAATAAAGCTCATTTTATCTTATATGAATAAAACTGTTTCTTTAGTTGAGGTGAAATTATACCTCAGAACTTATGTTTTTTTGCAGAAATAAAACGCAAAAGCAAA
>JAECUM010063191.1:0-28640 GCA_016617855.1 Megalonaias nervosa
GTCAAAGGACTATATTGAATAAAGGCCATTTTCTGCCCCCCTCTCCAAATGTCCTTATATGATGTATACTGTACACACGAAGTGGTTAAGATTTTATTTCTGACATCAGTTTTGTGTCCACGTGTCCGTTGCCATGGTTACAGGGTGTCAACACACTGTCAAAAAAGACACGAAAAGTAGTCATCTTTTCCATTTACTTCTCATAGATACTGCTTTACAATGAGCTATTCGTTCATTTTCAAATTTGCAATATGCATTTTTATTATTTTAGGGGCTATAAAGCTCCTTAAATAAAGTTTAGTTTCTAAAACTATTCCAAAATGGTCCATCGTAGACAAAAATAGAATATCGAACTTACACGTCAACTGAAAACTGTTTCTAAAATACGTTGACAAAAAGGTACTTAATCATACAACACAAAAATTGTTCCTCAATAAAATATTATTTAATATTATTGAATGATGTTTAATATTAATAAATTATTTAAATGATTGTTTGATATTATTGAATATGACTGTAAAGGAGGCGTTACCAGGGGCCTGTACGTTCGCTTCTACGCCGAATACATGGGTTTGTTACCTTCACTGGAAATGACAGATGTTCTTTATGCATTTATGTACTTTTATCCTTATATTTTCATGGCTATATAACACACACACTACTGTGTTCCTATCTTTAGAAGAAAAAAAAAATAAAATGTCTTCCACACCCCTTGAGGTAGTTTATAGTCAAACTATAATCTATTTATAAATTATATATTCATCCATTGAGATATAATATGGACATTAATAAGAAGTAAAACACTATTGGTTCAGCACTTTTAATGAACTTCTGAAAAATGTGAAATATGTTTTAGAAGTAATGGAATTGGAGAATGCAGGAAAGAAACAGACTGTAGATACTGTACTCTCTAGACCTTTTGCGTCTATTTTTAAACCAGCACGAGAATACTGCATTACACTGACTGCATACCGTTGTCTGTGAAATGAGACGATGTACACGTTTATAAAGAACATATACCTATAATGACCAAATGGAAACACAATCATTTTATTATTTGTTTTGCAAATGCTATTTACCAGCACCTAGAGCCTGCAAAGATGGTGATTTACATCGTGCAAGATTCGGGGATTTATAGAATGAATGCCACTTTCAAAGAATTTTTAGGAACAAGTTTGCACATAATCTTGGATGAAAAACGAGTCAAAGTAAGTATTTTTCTACCTTTTCATTGTTTAAAGTAACTATATGTGACTATACTCTCTCCCTCTCTCCTCCTATGCACATGTTGGCCTATATTCAATTCTTTTTAGGGACTCAAAACTGGGGCCCTCGATGGGGGCAATGAAGAAATTGAAAAACGTATAGAAAAATTTTAACGAATAAAATAACGTTATATGAACATGTGTTCATATATACATTAAAGTAAAGCTAGTCACATTATTACATTGACTATTATAATTTGAAACAGGTTTCGAAGGCAAATTTTGTGCATAAATATTTTAAGTACTGTATACTATACATGTAGGCCGACATGTTCGTCCGTATTCCTACGCAAAAATCATGCGAATATCTCGCCGTAAGGCTTTTTATATAACCGGAGGTTCAGAGAAGTGTTAAAATGAAAATCTATGCACGCAAGAGACGAAGAAGCATCTGATAAAAGAAATGCACACACTAAACACATATTACCTAACGGTAGCAGTTAACCAAAACTAATAGCAAATCTTGATGATTGTAACGTCCCCACTTATCCACCCACAATATGACCCAGGGGTGATACCCTTCTGCCGTCTGTACAGTTGAGATGAGCAACTGTTACTGTAATTGCCATTTTTTGTGTATTTAACCTTGGACCCCTCTTAGATTCACTGGGAGGTGACCAGACAAAACTTGCAATAACTGCACAATCATCAGAGAGAATAAAAAGCATTAAAAATAAACTATTCAGACCAACATGGACATAAAAAGTCCCATTATTAATGAGAATGTCTTAACAATATACCCTTTTGGATTCATTTGAATGCGGTATGTACACTGCCAGATTACCCATTAAGCATACTAAGCACGTGCTCAGGGCACCAGCCCAACAGGGGCACAAGAAAAAAATTATAATTATTTGCTGATGATAAAATTGAATGAATTATATATGACCATTTCGATCTGCATGTACGAGTATTTTGATTTGGAATGGTGGCAGCACTGGTATTTTCCAGCCTTTTAGCTTCTGATATTTCTTTTAATTTCACATTTAATAGTGGGGGTGGGGTACTATAATATTTTCAGCGATGAGGGCCCTAGAAGGCCTTCATCTGGCAATTGTTATGTATTATCATTCTCTCTTCCTCAATGTCACACAAATAAGATGCCATAATAATGGAAACATTATGATATGGATGACAATTCAGATTATACAAAATTATCATTTGTCATATAAATATAAAAGGAGCCAGATGCCTACTGATGAAAGTAGTGCTCACAGTGTAGAAAAACAACTCCTCATTTGATTCCCCTTGTCATATTCACATTCTGGAATGGATGATGCATCCTTAAGATGACTAGTTAGTGATGCTTTCTTTGACAACTCATCATTTACCCATCTTTTGCAGCCAAGAAAACTTAGGAAACTAGACACATGGACACAACACCCAACAACCCGAGCACCAGCCTTGCATCCTTTGATGGAGTCCATGGAATATTTCAGCTTGTATTGTTTCCACAGCGAATGGATTTTATTTTTGGAGTGACGAGACTGGATTTTTACATGTAACAGACCTGGAAAATCCATGCATGCCATAACCTCATAGTGTCCCTCCTCTGTGTGATGTTCATTTGTATACTTTGGAGCCTGTTTGACTTGATAAATGCCCATAGTGATGTCACGCGGGTAATCAACTGGTATCCTGGGGAATTCATTCAGTTTCCAAGTGGATGCATCCATCTTGAAGTACAATTTGTGCTTATTCAGCAAGTTGTTCTCTTGAACCAGGATTTAAACCTTATTCGGTTACAGGAATTGATTCATTTTCAAGCCAAAAAGGTGGAAATAGTCATCATCGGATAAGGAAGAAGGCACATCAAAGTTAAGATATGACTTTGTTTTAATTAGCTCACGCACATTTTGCAAAAGTGATTTAATATTTGTTCTTGAAAAGTTTTCAGACTATTTTGTTGCAGTGATAGATCACAAGGATTCATTAGTGAAGTAGTAGATTTCCAAATGGAATTTGCAACATCTACTATTTGACTTTATATAAATACTACTCTCTGCAAAAGACTGGGTTATGGCACATATTGGGACATTAACAAGATGATTTTGATGCCCATGTGGTCTTCTACATACAACACAATGTCTGTAAGATCTTGACGTCGATGGAATTTGAAGTTGAATTGATTGTGGGCCTTTTATAGCAGCATTTGAAGTGTTTTAGACCATTCACCAAATTGTCATATCTGACATAAAGTCTCATAAAGTATCATTTGTTGGGTGCTTTTCATACATTTGCAAATATTAACTTTGGTAGTCATATTTAGTCTATAATGATACACTGAGCTCGCGAATTCCATATAATCAGTTCTTGTAGGGATGGAGCCAGAAACTAATTTTATGAACAGTGTCTAAAAAGAAACAACTTGGCTTATTATGTATTAATAGTCATAATTCTTGTTTTATATCATAAATTCTTGTGTCATCCATTATGCCATGTTACATCCCAATTTTTTTTATTTCAGAATTGTTTTGGTCTGAATATATTGTATGCTCCCCCCCCCCCCCATGTTTGTTTCCACTAGAACAAATAGGTAGATGGACATTCTTTTAGTATTATTATTAATGCTGTTATTATTATTAGTAGTAGTAGTAGTAGTAGTAGTAGTATTTTTAATAGTAGTAGTAGTCATAGTAGTGGTACTTATATTCAAGAAAGATGTCCTTTGAATAAAAGATTTTCATCTGTGAATGTTATTATATTTATGATTTTCTGTTGTTATAATTAGTAAGTGTATAAAATTATGAGGTTTCCATTTAATGAAATAAAGAAAATATGCCATTGCAATAAATATGCATTATTTAGATAAATAGACTGAATAAACTTGTTTTGTTTATTTTCATTTTTGCTGGTTAGGGGGTAGGAATAATAACATTATCCTTTTCAATTAACAAACCATAAATCAATTCAGTTACTTTAGCTTCCATCCTGACCTTGGGATATGTTTCCCACTGTTTGGAAACAAAATGTGAAATTTCTGATTTCAGTAATTGCTAGAAAAATTACTGATTTAGTAGGCAAGTAAAAATTTATTTTAGTCCGAAACCAATTTTTCTTGATTTGGAAGAGTGATTAGGAAAATGTGATAAACATTAAGTCTTAAAAAATTTAGCATAAACAAACATGTATTAAAAAAAATTATACTATATAACTATGGAATAATAATCGCTTCACAACACTGGTTCCACCACAATCATTTTCTGATGCAAAGATATTTGGCCACTCTCCTCTAGTTTCCTTTTAGATGAATACCATACCTATAAAAATATTACACTTTAGGAACATAAAAATAAAATGATTTGCAATCAATGACTGAGGCTCATATAACTGTTGGTTTTAGAGTAGAAGTAATGCAAATAATATTTTTCAATTAAAAAATCATAAATCAATTCAGTTACTTGGCTTCCATCGCGACTGTGGACATGGTTCCCACTGTTTGGGAATGGTTTCTAATTTCAGCAATTGTTAGAAACATCATTAATGTAGTAAGCAAGTTTAAAATTTTTATGTCAGTCTAAAACCGATTTGTCTTCATGTGGAAGAGTGCACCGGAAAATGTGATAAAAGTTCAGTATGAAAAAATTGAATATAAATAAACTTGTATGAAAGTTATACTATCTAATTATGGAAGAATAACCGCTTCACATCACTGGTTCCAATATCATTGTTTTCTGATGTAGACATGATTGGCCACCCTTGTATAGTTCCATTTTAGATAAAATAACATTTTGATAAAAACTGTTACCTTGCACGACATAAAAATAAAATGATTTTCAAATTGCGCATTATCTTTTGTTCGTTGTGAAAACTGAGCAGTTACTAATTTTATTTCAAACCTGTAAATTGACAGCTGTTGATATTATGAATATTAATTCTTAAAAAGAAAGAAAAAAAAAAGAAAAAGAAAAGGGAGTTGCAGAGATTCGAACTTGGTGCGACAATTTGGTACAATAATGCTATATCGTTTGATCTATTGAAGGTTACGGTGTTCAGTTTGTACATCATGCAGATGATACATTTCTTCCAAGCAGATTTATATAACTGCAAACAAAACTTCGTTGTTTGGCCGGTTAATGCTTTAGTTTTAAAGAATTAATATTGTTACTATATGAAGAAAGACCCAGATAACAAAATTTAATGAAAACATACGCTGGTTGTAACTCTTATTTCCGTCTGGAAATTGACAGATTCATTTAAAGATTATGTGTATGGAATTACACTGTAATAGTGAGTGAATTAACGTAGCAAACGGTATCGTGATGGAAATGAAGAAAAACCCGTTATTTATGTATAAAATAAATAACATATATGTACTTATCCTATTATTTACAGCATGCTTTTGCAAAAAATTGGCAACGGAAAAATACAATTCCATTTAATGTTTACTCCACGTAGTCTTTGTTTACATATAGTTGCAAAAATTAACCCTTCAGCACCTCTTCGAAAAATCGTGTTCCCAAGGCAATTTAGAAAGAATGAAGAAAGAGAGAAATAAATGGATTAAATTGATTTTAAAATATCTGAATAGTTAATATTCCCGAAATTTTTTTCATATTATAATGAAGGAAATAATATAGCGCACTCTAGAAATGCGGGTCTATTTGTTCACGCATAGCGATACGTAGGCAGCAACCATGCAACAGGAAAACAACGACAATGACACATAGAAAGCAAAATTCAAGATTTTTTTTTTTTGTTTTTAGTGATTAGTGGAAACATGCTCACATAAGTTAATATAAGAACCCAAAAATTTTCATAAATATTAATCAATCAGTGTAAATACCTTGTTTGAACAAGTCTGCGCTTAGATCTTATTTCTCGTTTCAAGCTGCTCAAATGTAGCATTTTCTCTTAAATTTCCCATACCAGCCCATGTTCAAAGATCGTGTTTAGGTATTAAAAAGAAATTTATATGCATATTTAATGCAGAATAGGTTGATTTATACATCGAATAATACAATGAGACACAGAGTTGATATATTTACAAGAATTTTTTTCCCCCATAGAAACGGGGGCAGAAAATGGCCCTTATTCAATGTTCTCTATAGTTGCTATTATCGTGGTCTCACAGTTACGGTATAAAAAACACACGTGATCAATCAGATGATGCTTATGATGACCTAAAAGCCACGTTGGTGTAAAATTCATGGAAGGAATTTGTTAAATCTTATATCCAAGTGACATAAATTTGCCATAATTTCTTTTTTATAACACGTTTTTGGTCTTACAAATAAATCATGAAATGAACACCCTTTCCAGATCATTTAAAGTTATAACTGGTTCATTCTGATTGTCGAATTCTAGTGTATCCAATTCAAATTATACGTCATATTTTTAATATAGCATTAATTTTTAGTAAGCATTTCATAAAAAAAATGGAAAGGGACAAAGAAATTAAAATAAATGAACATACCCGCTCCATGCCTTGCTTTCAGGCACAAAGAAAAGCAATAACAATAGCATAAAAGAAATCGACATTTTTTAATCCATGATGCGTTTTCTAAATGCAGGTAAAGAGACTGTGTTCGGAAATCATCCTGCGTATGAAGTTAAAGCGGGAGTTTACCATTTTTTTTATATACTGCGAAGACTGTATTTCCAATCTACCCGCAATTTAGGGCAGTAAATATTTTCCATTTAAGATAAACGAGGTACCTGAAGGTAAATAACTGTCATAACATCAATAATAGTGTCAAATAAGAGATACATTATAATACAGATTTATGAGAATATGCTCATTGTCCTTCTCTGTTATCTTTATCAGCTGCCAGTACAACAACAAAAAACAACTTTCAATAGTATTATTCTTTCTGACCTGTAGCGGCCCTCTTTTTCATACAAGATGGCAACCAGGAAGTTTTTAATATCACAGAATACAACGGACAATTACCTAAGACCCTTTCATACCACGTTTGCAAAGTCTGGAAATAAGCCATGCGCCTCAGATATTTTCAACAAAAGTCATTCTTAATTTTTGATGATCTCCTCGGTACGATTCGTTTGTCATCATGATACGTAATACTTTGGTTTAAACATATTTTATTGTCACAGTGTGAGATAATGCTCTCTAGCGATTAATTTCACCTCTTCTTCTATAATACATAACATATTTAAATATGGCAACGGTGTAGAAAAACCTAATACTGAACAAATCTGAGAGATACAGAATATTAAGCCAACTATTTCATTATGGAGTGTGTTTTCAATACAAGACTTTTGAAAGACTGTTAATATCTGGATCAGATCACAACATTTACAGTGGTTGCATCTAAGCCAAAACATTGCATGTGAGCACTTTCACCTTTATTAAGGCATATGCGCTCTTGGCCATTTACACTGTGTATTTTGGTCATATGACCTCAAATAAGCACAGCAGACACTATACATTGTAATTATTATGAAATGATAGGGGTACCTAACTACCACTAGCACAAACAGACAGCTCCGGTGGCCTAGTGGTAGAGCGTCCACCTCGGATGCGGAAGGTCGCGGGTTTGAACCCGGCCGAGTCATACCAAAGACTTTAACAAATGGTACTAACAGCTGCCTCGCTTGGCTCTCAGCATTAAGAGGTTAGTGTTAGGACTGGTTGGCCTGGTGTAAGGATAATGTGACTGGGTGGGACATCATGCTACATGTCTGCGGCATGATGCCCCAGTGCTAAACATCACTATAAACTGTCACGCTGCAGACATCGTAACGATATGACTGAAAAATTGTTAAAGCTACGTTAAAAATCCAAATCACACACACACACACACACACACACACACACACACAATATTTTAAATAAAATATCATGAATAAAATATCACTAATATCCATACGTACAGCTATCTAAGTCTAACAATATGCCGATACTTTCAAAGTATGTTTCAAATGAAGTAGATAAACTCTGAACTTCGTTACAGAAAAAAGCCCATACTGACGCACTTTTTATAGGAATATTAGAAATATCACAATGCATAACTAGGTTAATAATCCAACAGACGAATCTATTTTGTAAACAAAGGCTTATATTGTTATTACCGAGTTTCCTGATTTCGCATTAACAGTCTTATTCACCTAATGATAGAAGCCGTATTGTTCTAATAGTTATCATGACGGACGTGCGACCAGAAAGGTACCAGTTCCCATCATATCTTGACAAGGCAGGCTCTGCCTCCGTTATGTGACTGGGCAGGATGTATTACTCCAATTGCAACGACACATCACAACATAACCTTTCTTTTGTGCTGATGTCCAGGCACTGACATTACCAACGATCTATGCTTTGGTAGGCGATTCCAATGCAGCGCGAAAGAAACCATTTGTGTACATACTGCAACATCACAAATATATTATAATGACACAAAAGTTGGAAAACCGGGAAGAAAAAACCCGCACAGTTTCTCAACTTTTGGCACGAAGTACCGTCTTTCTTAGGATAGGATAAAGAAAGGACACAGAGCCATACATAGCGTCACGCGAATAACAATAAATATGTACATTATGGCACAGAAAAGCAAATCTATCCAGAATGATGCAGAGGTCTAAACTAAAGAAAATGAACAAATAAAAAAGACATTACTCATTTACTATAAGGGACTTATTTTCTAAGAGTAAGGTAAGCAAATGTGGATACAGTCTAAGTGCACAACAGCGTATCCTGATTTTCATGACCTACTTATAAACGTAATAGAGAGAAGACACGGCGCCAACTGTAACAATACATTTTTTCACTTCTGGCTTTAATGTTCCAGATATAATTTCCAGTTCAAGAAACAAAGATGTGACTGTATTTACAAGTAAAGGTGGTGGGAAAAAACCTACTGCTATTAAAAACAAAATGGCTGGTCCCTTAGACCTCCGACCCATTCGCATGTTGTGTAAGAATCTGCCACTCAAAACTACTTCTTCAAACATGATAAGTATGTAGATATAACAAACTTCAATCTAACTGTATTTATACACTTATATCCTTAGAAAGAAATCAATCCCACCTAATTAGCGGGACATATATTTTCCAATGATGCGTCATCATTCTCGACGAGAATGATTGGTCACAATGTCTGTATCAAACGCTTTATACCGCGAGGTGGAGGCAGAATCGCAAAGTGAAAACTATGCCTTTACGTGTAGGAATAAATAGTAATCTTGCCCATGGCTATCACGCCTAAACAGGAAAAGGATAGTTTACAACTTATTTTTAAAGTATTTTTATAACATAAGAAATTATTTATTATATAATGAAAAAAAATCAAGTATTTTAACTAACTTAACATTTATTTTTCTACTTATAAGTAATAGTTTTATACTATTAGAATTTTTTTATCAGAAATATATGTATAATATTGGAAGATGTTTGTAACGGTCTCATAATTACGATTTTCTTCAGACATTCTTTTGTTTCTAATGAGCTTCAAATATTTCAACTTCAGATTACAACACTTATAAGACTTTCAAATTTAAAATATAAAAGTGGATGTAGTACTATAATTTAGTGTTGCCAACATTTACTTTTTATATATAACTTATCGTTCATTGCTTGATACTATTAAAGAAAGTACGAATAATATACTTTCTTAACCAAGCATGCTTTTACCTGGATTGAATCTATATTAGAAAACCAAACACTAATACAAGAAAAGAATAAATGAATGGGGCTAAAGATTCCTAACGAAGGAATAGCAAGGAAATTTGAGCCAACGGTTGAATGATGGCAGTAATTTATGTGACAAAAATGTTCTATCTATCATTTCTTATTTATCAAACGGTTCCGTGTAGAAGGAGATATATTGTTATAATCTGTTGTCATTCTGAAATATTAAAAGGGTTTAGGAATTTGGTAAATGGAATGAGATTAACCATGGATATATCTTCATACTACATGCACGAGCTGAAGCTGTTCCGTTGATTCGTAATTCTTTTGTCTCGAGACTCTATCCAGTCTTGCCCTAATGAAGGCGTTTAAAGTGTAGTATTTTATTTAATTTCATGTGCAAATTTATAAATTTTAACCAGTGCCTACAACTGGGCAGCATTTCGCCGCAAAGTAATTACTCTACTATCCTGAGCTGTCTTGTGAATTCAACCCATCTTTTCAATTACCGGTTATTTATATAAATCATACTTATTGGCTGTTGCACTAGAACATATTACATTAACCTTTATTTAATGTTTTTGGTAGGTGACACATTATATTCAAAATAAACCTCAGTATGACCACCGTCCAGATCATCAAGTGTTAGGATAAATGTATTCAATCTTGACATGCCTAACTGTATTCAATAAAATTACTTTTTGTCATTCTATTTATACATGCCATGATCATTTTAGTCTGCCTTGCCAGTAGGCGGTACCATCCTTTAAGCTTTTCAGTCACGATCATCTATTCATTCTTTTCAACAACGTTGTTTTTCTAATACAGATTCAACCCAGGCACAGATATGCTTGATTAAGAAAGTTTTTCATTCGTGTTTTATTTTTTATATGCACACTCTAAATGATGAGCTAAAATTAAAAAGTACATGCTGGCAACACGGTATATGATACTACTGGCTTCACTCTTGAATTTTAATGTATTATAAGTATTGCGATCTGAACATGCAGTTTAATTGTACCTCATTGTTTCTAATTTTAATTCTTCTTAGATGAAGAATAAGTCTCAGTCTTTCCTATACGATGCTTACCTTGAGTGTTTGCAGCAGAATTCAAACCAAATATCAAAGAGCATCCCAACCCACCCCACCCCTTTTCAATCCATGCTGCTTTACAAATGCATTATGGTTCAAGATACAAGTTTTAAATCCATTCATTAGTAACTGAAGTCAAAACATAGAATCATACTGCTTTCTAAGAAAATAGTGTTATATCTCTCTTCATGGACTATTGGATAGAACGTTTACACTGTAACTTGTATCTACTCACCCTCTAGAACTTTTACACTGTAACTTATATCTACTCACCCACTAGAACTTTTACACTGTAACTTATATCTATTCACCCACAGGAACTTTTTACACTGTAACTTATATCTACTCACCCACTAGAACTTTAACACTGTAACTTATATCCACACACACACACACACACACACACACACACACACACACACACACACACACACATATATATATATATATATATATATATATATATATATATATATATATATATATATATATATATATATATATATATATATATACACTGTACTCTGAATTTATCACACGTTATGACAAGTAAATTCAACATACATATCCCATTGTGCCTCATTTAAATATTGATGCCAGATAAATGTTCTAAATCCATCTTAAAATTACGAATCTGCCCTATGTCACCCACCCTCTCCCAATCCATGTTGCTCGAACAAGTTATGGTCCCAGGTAACATGTTCTAAATCCATTAATTACTAATTGCGGACAATACACAGGAACAAATTTACATATTTTTGTGAACTACTAGATAGAAATTTACACTAATTAATTTCCACCAAACGATCTATACATGATATTTACCAAATAGTGGGTACGCGTATACGTTTGGCGTGAATAGAAAAGGAGAAATGTTAACTTTTGTCAAATGCTTCATTGCAAGCAGAGGCGCATTAAGTTCGTAAATAAGTATGATATTAAAAGCCTTTAATTTATATAATAATGCTAGGACGTTATCAATATTCGGATTCTTGCCAACATTCTTCAACAATTCAGTATTTGACTAGCGTATACACAAGTGATACCTAAACATTTGGCAAATACCCAATCTGTAGTAATCCGGTTCATCGGAATCATTATATTTTTGAAGTACAAAATAAAATGCATACAGGTACAAAAGTAGTTTTCTCGTTTGGATGAAAAAGCATGATTACACACGAATGATTTCCTCTAGAATGATAAAACAAAGAAGTGTTGATGCTTTAGACTGAATTGGGAAGTTTTGATGCTCATACGTTTAGATTTTTATTCTGAAAATATTTAATGATTGAATTGTAGAAACTTTTTTTTAAAGCGACAATGAATTTATTGTCTTAAATTTGACGTTCGGTGCAGAGATTTGCCCACAATTTTTTTTTTTTTTTACATATTTCTGAGTGTTCCCACCTTCATGAAATATTTTATTTATAGAAGCAAACATTTTGTAGTGAACGGATGAAATTCGAAAGGAACGAGGAGACACAAGGTAAAACATGAATAAACATTGGAAATAAAGGAATATGACCTCTTTGGTTATTCAGTGGGACTTTTATAAATAATTGCAAGTTCATTTGGTTACAAAACCAAATAAGCAACTAAAAATCAAGCGAAAATTAGAGCACAGGGGGATAATTTTCAAGTGTTAATTTTCTTCCAATATTCGCAGTTTCTTAGGACTTGGAAGACAACGATAGCCAATATCCCCAATATCATATAAAACGACAAATAAAATTTGGCACTATATTCTCAAGAAATGTTACACTATTTACAAGAATCTCTCAAGTAGATTGCTAAGAATTATATAATCGTTTGAAATTTATGTATTATTCGCTCTACTCCGACGTCTTTAGTCTGCTTTTGTAAACTAATGCTTGCTGCTTACATCGAACTGACGTAATCAATACATTATGATATCATGGATATGAGGTCACTTTTTACATAGAAGTATCGTTGCACCATTAACTTTGCCAGAGTATTTGGACATACCTTTACATGACTGTTATTTCTATTATTAAATAATTCCAATTTTTATGAATTGACTGCGTTTTCTACGTTTTAATTGGCTGTAAACGGTCACGTGATACTGATCTGGAATTTTTTACACATCGATAATTTCTACGGACTACTTCTGGTTCCCTGTGTCCAGATCATTTGATGTGAAGTTTTATCTATATCAACGCTTTACACCCTAATAATAACAACAACAAGCTCCAACCCACTAATTCCTGTGATTTCCGATCAAAAATGACAAGCCACAGATTAAAATCGACCATTTAGAAGTTAAAACAATGTAATTGCACAGGCCTTCCTGCACTCCAACACTCACTCCTTTTGCCGAAGTAGGCATATGGCAGGCTTTAGAAGCCAATCTTCGGACATAATTGCATTTCACCTCGACAACATGTTACAGCAGCGGTTATTAAAAGTCGGGGTCATGTCAACCAAGGGATCTCACCAAGAATGGACACGATTTTGCTTTTGAAAGATCGAAATGCGTAGAAAGTAACAACGACGTTGCTATAACAACAGGTGACATACGCAAGCGTAATTTTCGAAAAAAAGGAATATTCCCGGTTTAACCGCAACAACCATTTTTTATATATTAAAATAATGATCATAACAATATATCACTGGCATGACTCGCTATGACACTCTACCTCGTATCACTGTATAAAGAATCAATGAATCTTGGCTAGCGACGATAGGGCTGTGTATTCTGTCGCAGTTAAGAGGCTAATGAAAGAAAACTTCGAGGTACATAAAAGTGAAAGTTTTGTAAATTAAATCTACTGATCTGATGTTAGAAACGAAGTAAATTCGAATTATAAGGATTAAATGATCATGGTTGGGTATTTATTGATGTGAAAATTTTACCTAATCACTCACAAAGTTTACATAAAGTCCTTCGGACTTTATTTACTTTCTGAGTGATTAGGTAAAATTTACACGTCGATAAATACCCAACCATGATCATTTAATCCTATAATAACAAAAAAGAAGAATTCTTCTACATTCTTAATAATTGTTATAACAGTCCTGTGCAAGGAAACAACAAAATCATCGAAAAGTATATGAGATCTTTGAAACGCTTCAACGATTTACGAAATGACATAAATCTGCTGCGTAAGCTTTAACTAAGAAAACAACAGGTGTGATATCGATAATTATCACATAGTCTATACACTTTACATACAGCTTGTGCAATTTAATATTTTTGATATTACCACACGTTAACATATCACTTTATGTGATTCAGATTGGTCCAAATAAGCCCATGAAATTCTTGCGCAGTTTTCTCTTTACTGATTGGCTGCGATCGGGGGACAATTTTCTCTACCCCGCCTTATGGAACTTTTTCTTTTTACTAATACTATGAATATTCTGGCGGCCATTTTTCGAATCGACTGACCAAATGGAACAGAGAAAATAAAAGGTCACGTCATTCTGCATGTGGCGAATTTACCCCACTGGGGATGGTTATGCCATGCATTATCATGCACTCAAAAAATGGCGTTAAAACCCAAACAACAACAGCATCAACAGCAAATAAAATTAAAGATATTGGTCCATTGATAGCGTGCATGAGGGGCGGGGTGGGAGGTAATCCTGTAACAAAGAATTCGCCCTTTATAAAAGAGTGGTTTATATGTTTACTTCTAGAAGCAAATAAACTCACCTCTGTTCATAGAAAAATGTAAACACCAGTCGATCTCTCAACTGACAGGACGTTAGGCCTATCAAAACACAGTATTTTAAGCTGTAAATAGCTCAAACGATATATGTCTCTTATGTTATGCAATTCCCACTGTCTCCTATTCCAAATCAACTAATGCAAATATCAAATACATTACAGTAAATACGGAATGTCTTCATCCAGTAATAATCCTTTCACATGAATAGTAAACAAGTTCCAGTAATGAAAGTGACATAATTTAGGTATCGACATTGTTACATTGATCGTCTAACCTTCAGTGAATCAAACTTTGTGACATCACACAGAACTTCCATACACATTCTGTGTTGAGAAACGATGTTCTCAGAGTCAGTTGTTCACTCTGAAGGACAATTACTCTCTGAATTCTAATTTGTAAAAGAAAATCTGTTTTTAAATTTTATTGGTTATAAAACTGCCAAAAATCGACAATAGTTTAGGATTATTTTTTTACGCTTAACAAATGAAGGAAAGGTACATCACCTGGGTCAGAATGAACGAAATTATTTCTTCTTCTCTCTTTCCATTACAACAAGACAAAAAATTATGTGATAAACAAAATCTTGAAATGGGAAATGATTTAATATTAATTTTATGAAGCTCTTTGAATAATGGCCAAGGCTCGCAAAAGCTGGAGATTATTCAACTCGTTTCATAAATTCAATATTAAATCATTACCCATTCGAGAGCCGCTATCTGTCTTCCTGAAAAAAAACGATCACGAACATACCGTTTTATCTGTGTATTTGATACAAGTTGTCTGTAATCGCCAAACTGTGTAAATTTTATGAACTAAAATACTAATTCAATTTTTATCTTATAGTCATTTATTGACGTACTTATTCTATTAACTTTCACGAAAACTTCATGCTTGTACAGAATAATGATTAAACATACGAGTATATTAAGATAGATAACCGAAGGCTGAAAGATTGTAATGAGTGATTTTGTTAAGTCCCTTTGTCGATTTCAGAGGATAATGATGTAAAAGCAGTCCATTTTACTTGAGAATAAATATTAAACTAAGAACAGAGAAAAAAAAAATACAAACCAACCTGAACATTGCTTAGTAATTTTTAATTGCTTTTTAAAAAGTTAAATACCCAAACACTAAATCCATGTGTGTTAGCAACGGATTCCTAGTTAAAAGAGCACGTGCTTTCACATTAAAATAACATGCTAGAAAGGGAGTTAACAAAAATCATTCAAAAGGCTCTTTCCAGTTTGGGTTATCTTTCTTACTCAACTAGAAGTCAGAAGCCACATAAAAACCAAAACAAAAAAAGAACCCCAAAAAACAAAAAATAAACATTTAGCAACTATAACACTATAGAGCTGATGCAGCAAACCAATGAATATATTTATTCTATTTAAATGCTGCTTCTCTCTCTGTCTCTGTCTGTCTCTCTCTCTCTCTCTCTCTCTCTCTCTCTCTCTCTCTCTCTCTCTCTCTCTCTCTCTCTGAATTTGCCTGACTATTCGTTCAAAAATAATCCTAACTGTCTTCATAACTTTACAGAATGTTAACAGAATAAACTGAATGATAAAAAGTTACATGTAAAGAACTTCGGCAACCCCTAATGGTATAACAATCCCGACAGATATATGAAATGTTCATTTCAAAATCTAATACAGACACAAGCAAAAGATTTATCATTCAGAACTTACAATGGTGTCCCTGTCCTGAATTAAAGAAGCACCATCGTTCTCTTTTGTTGATACTATCACGGTCTCATAGTTACGTTATAGACGAATGCGTAAACAGTCAGCTTTTTGTTATGATACCATCGTCTGTCTCACAGTTACATTATAGAAGAATGTGTGAATTGTCAGATCTTTGTTATCATGACCTAAAAGTCAGGTTGGTGTAAACTTCATGAAAGGAATTTGGTAAATCTTACATGCAAGTGACATACAATTTGCTATATATTCTTTTAAAACAGGTTATTGGTGTTATAAATAAATAATTAAATAAAAGCTCCTTTCCAGATCATCTAAAGTCAAAACTGGCTCATTTTGATTGTCGAATTTCAGTTTATCCAAGTCAAATTATTCGCCATATTTTCAATACAGCATTAATAAGTACTTGTTCTATACCAATGGAAAAGAAATAAATTGAATGAACATACCCGCTCCATGCCTTGCTTTCAGGCACAAAGAAAAGAAACAACAACAGCGTAAAGGAAACCCACACTTTCCAATCCATGATGCGTTTTCTAACTTCAGATAAAGAGACTTTCTATTCAGAAATCATCCTGCCAGTGAAGTTAAGGCGGAAGTTCAGAATTATTTATATACTGCGATGACTGTATTTTCAAACTACCCACAATTAGGGCAGAAAATATTTTCTATTTAAGGTAAACGGGGCACATAAAGGGAAAATATTGTCATAACATAAATAATAGTGTCTAATTAGAAATACATTATGCAGATTTATGAGAATGTGCTCCAAAATGTGTTCAGTGTATTTCTTTCTTATCTTTATCAGCTGCTAGTACACAAAACTTTCAATAATATTAGTATTTCTGACCTGTAGCGTCCCTCTTGTGTCACACAAGATGGCAACCAGGAAGATTTTAATGTCAAAGACTACAACGGACAAGTACGTAAGTCTCATTCAAATCATGTTAACACCATATACATTGTCACGTCACGATTCTATGGTGTTAAACTAAGTAACAGAAAAGAGCGAAAACCAAAATGTTTTGTAAAATTCAGCAAATAATTTATTTCTCTAGAATACAAAGAGAAAATTTAAAAGGAACTTACAGTATTGTGAATAAAATCCCAAAAATTCTTCAAGTTCTATCACATGTTCCAATGTATGACGTTCCAATTGAATTCCAATGGTATTCCAAACAAGTTCCTAGATTGAATGTGTTAATGTGCCTATAATCTCGAATGTGCTAATGCGTCAGTGGCCTGGATTGTAGCGATGTGCTAACAGTCTTTTGATGTATCACAATAATATAATCCAAAAATGTTCTTGTTTGAATTCACTATGATTCCAAATTAATATTTCTGTCCAAGAATATCATTGATCAGCACTTTGATATTCTAGTGAATAATAATTTGAATAAATTAATCCACCCAAATGAAAACCTGAACACAACAATAAGACTGATTCGGCTTCAAGATGTTAAGGCAAGAATGATTAATTTCACAAGTAAACAAATTATATACAAGCTAAGACACAATAATAGAGACCGTTTGTAGGTCAGCAGCCTCTTCTCAACAACATTTAAAGCTGTCAACATATTTTGGAATTTCCTAGTGGAACTCTGGTGTCCTAGAATCAGACCCAAATAAAGATGTTTACCTATATTTAATCCACAATAACAGAGAAACTTTTAGCGATGTATTTTGTTGTTTACAAAATGAATGTCCCTGGTCAGGTACTTAGTGAAATGATTTGGACAAGGCCAGGTAAAAAATACAGATACGAAAAACATAAATCATAATGAAAGCCATAATAATTGTAATTATTACTGACTAGTAGGGGTGCCTAGACTATATTTAATCAGCTGCCACTTGCACAAGCACATTCTATAATAAAATATCATTAAGAGCTATAAATACAGCTATCTAAGTTCTAACAATATGCCGATGCTGTCAAAATATGCTTCAAATAAAGTGGACACACTCTGAACTTCATTGCAGAAAGAAGTCTCGTCTGATGCATGTGTTCATATGAGTATGAGAAATATCACAAAACATTAACTAGCTTAAAAATCCAAAAGACGAGTCTATTTTATAAACAAAGGGGTCTGTGGTTACTATTGATCTCCCGGATTTCCCATTAAGATTCGCACCTAATAATAGAAGCCGTACTGATCTAATAGTTAGCTCGACGGGTTTGCCACCAGAAAGGTACCGGTTCCTATTCTGCCATGACCAGGCAGGGTCAGCCCCGTTGCTTGACTGAGCAGGATTCTTTACTCCAATTGCCTGGCTACGTCGCAATATAACCTTTCATATGCTAATATCCGGACACTGACAAAACCAGTTACATGTATTCTCATAGCCGATTGTAATTCGGCTCGAAAGAAACCAATAGGGTAGATACAGCAACAGCACAACTATTATATAATTACACAAAAGTGGGAAAACAGAGCGGATAAAAGAGCTCAGTTTCTCTGTTTTTTTTGACACAAAGTAACGTCTTGCCCAGGACAGAATAAAGAACGTAAACAGAACCACACACAGTGACAAGCTAACAACAATGAGTGTTGACAATACGGCACTGAGAATCAAAACTATCCAGAATGATGATGAAGATGTCTAAAGTAAAAGAACACAGTTAAAGAATAAATAATTCATTGACTATAAGGGATGTATTAACTATGACTAAGGTAAACAAATTTGGATACAGGCTAAATGCACTATTGCGTATGCCACTGACCTACTTACAAACGTCATCATGAGGAGATAGAACGCGATCAGCAGCAGAGAGGGTGGACCCTACAACTTTGTAGAGACCTTATTTTTGAAATTTAAGGGTTCCTACGAAGGCTGAAAAAAAAGTTTTTGCTTTAACAGTAAAAACTTCTCTAATTGACCAGATTTTTTCCGATTTTTTTCACAATCTGGTCAATACGCGTATGTCGTTCACCCTCTCTGCTGCTATAAATTAAACAGCCATTATAGATATTATCAATAATGAGTATTGAAGAACCACACTCAGCTAAATTAGCTCGAGAGCGACTAGAGGCAATTAAAAAATATCTACCTGTTCGTGATTCTGTTAAGCAACAACTACAATCGCGTCAGGAATCTCAAGTTGAATTTGAAGAGGATACAAAAAAGTTATTTAAACCTATCACTGAGACCACTAAAGGTATTCAACCTGTGTTAGAGAAAACCGCTGAAGCAACTGGAAAAATAGCAGAAAGAACTAAGAAAATAGCAAGAAGAACAAAAAAGACAAAAGAAATTTTACGTGAACTTCCAGCCGAAATAGCTGCTGCGATGCCAGTCCCGGAAATACTTGAGGATGAAGATCAACTTGAAGGTGCTGAAGCAGAAGGTGCTGAAATAGGTGATATAAAGGAACGTCTACCAGAACAAGAAGAAAGAATTAATATAAATGACAAATTTATCGAAGATGCTATTGATTATATTAAAATTATTAAAGGTTCAGAAAATTTAGCTATGCTTGCCGTGAAAAGTTTCAATGATCGAAAACGGTATTTAAAACCTGAATATGCTGATAAACCTATAGGTCGTGAAAATTGGTACAAATGGATATTTCGCATACGCTATGACGTTGATCAGGCTAGAAATAGTGATCCAAGATATATTGAGTATATTCATACAATAGATAATTACATTACCTTCATGCAATTACCGCCAGAACAACAACAACAATATCAACAACAATATCAACAACAACAACAATATCAACAACAACAATATCAACAACAACAACAATATCAACAACAACAATATCAACAACAACAACAAGAACGACAACAACGAGAACAAGAACGACAAGAAAAAATAAAACAATTACAAGCACAACCAAAACAAAAAACACCTCCAAAACAAAAAGAACCAAAACCATTTGAGCAATCACTTCGTGATTATCCAGAATCATCAAAAACACTACCGAAACCAAGTAAAAAAGCACCACCGAAACCAAGTGAAGAGAAAAAAGAAGAATTTCAAGACGCTCCCGGAGCAACTGGAAGTGGTTTAGGGAGTGGTCTTATTACTTGTCCCAATAATGTCCTTGCTGATGTTGATCGACTAGAAATCCTCATTGGAGGAAAACGAGCTGGTAATAATTCCCCATAAATCATTAATGAAGCATCTGATATTTGCAAACGATTATTTACAGGCGGTATCATGGATATTAATGTATATCGGTCTCTCATTAATGAAATCGCCGATGATTATCATAGTGACTAAGTATGTAATTAGTGATAAAGTCACTTAATAATAAGATGATTATACACAATACTCGTGGACCTACCATGGTCAGGGTAATAAACTCTCGATTACCAGTATACAAAACGACCTACGGAGATGGACTAGGTAATGTTGTTCAGGGTCTGTTTAGAAGAATAGCCCCAAAAGCAATACCGATTGCAAAGCAGCTAGGAATGAAAGCTATTGATGTTGTTCGTGAAAAAGGTATAGGCGCTGTTGGTAATCTTGCTAGCAAAGCATTCTCAGCAATCAAAGATAGACTATCAAGATTAATACGCAGACCACAAGCGACCCGACCTCAGCCTGTGAAATTGGCTAGCACTGAAGTGATGTCCGCAAGTGTAAGTAAAATAATAAATCAAGCCGCTAATCAAAAACTAGCGGAGTTGGCTGATGTACCAATGTCGGAAAAGGAAAAAAATATAACCGCTAGTCTGATAGCAGGAAGTAGTCTTCGAGTTAGACGAAGACGATAATAATTAAGATGTTTAAGCGCATATCTGACCCCGCGTTTGACATGGACGCACCAGTACTCAAAGATGAGTCTGTGCGCGATTATCAGCATTATTCTTACGACGCACGACTGCCAGATCAGCGTGGACGAATCGAACTACAGGTTCAGGATACAAGTAGATATTTCCTACCCGCTGAGGCATTTATTGAAGTAGAGGGTGAAATTTTAAATAACGCTAACCCTGCAGCACCAGTAGCATACGCCGCTGATGTTAGGGTTGGTTTTGTTAATAATGGTATTATGGCGTTGTTTGATAGCGCTACGTACATGATTGACGGAAAAAATATTGAATCAATCCAGAAAGACGTTGATGTTGCAACGACAATACTTGGCCTTGCAAGATATAGCGACGATTACTCAAGATCAGCTGGTCCATCAATGATGTTTGTCAAGGATACTTCTGACTATCCTGATAACAGACAATATGATATAAGACGACCAAGAAACTTCGCCAACGCCCTTGACGCTGATGTAAATCCGGTGGTTCATGCTGCTAATCCAGAATTTAACTTAGGATTTGCAACACGTCGAGCGATGTTAAGCGGTAATAGGAGAACATTTTCATGTGCAATTCCACTGTCACATATCTTTGGATTCTGTAGAAATGTCAGAAAAGTCATTTTCGGAGCCAAACACACAGTTGTACTAGTACGAAAAGGCACAGACCATGATGCATTATGGAGACCCATTGGTAATGAGAGTATAGTAATACTAACAAAACTTTCCCTGTGGATGCCAGTGATGACTCCGTCAATATCTGAAGAAGATCGGTTGTTATCTTTTATGAGTCAAGGCGGTAAATCAACGTTGTCATGGTTAACAATGACCACAGATGCTGTTCAGAGTGCAATTGATGGTTTATTTACATGGCAGATAGCTTCTCAGCAAGGTGTTTCTGCACCAAGACATATATTTATTGCGTTTCAAAATACTGAACGAGTAAACTCGCAAACACATAGTCACATGATATTTGACCAACTCGGTGTTTCTGAGGTTTCATTAAGGATAAATGGACATCAAGAACCGTCCGAGGATATTTTGTTAAATTTCAATCAAAATCATGTAGCACGTGTATATCATCGTCTTATGACGTTTATGGGTCGTGATCAAAACATTGATACTGGTTTACAAATATCGCAGCTAGATTTTACAACGCTGTGTCCGATTTATTACTTTTCACTAGAACATTTAGATTTAACCAGACAATCTGTTGTAGATATTCAATTTCGAGCTCGTGTGACAATAGGAGCTATTGCTAATTACAAAGCAATCGCCGTTATACTCAGCGATAAATCGATGTTACTCGAAGGTGTTGGTGGACGAATGAGAGTTATTGATGCCCCAGTAGAAAATATGTAAATAAACATGTAATTAGATCGTTCATAATATTAATAATGTCATATCATCACGTTAGTGTGAGTCTGACTCCTGGTCAGATTAAAAAGCTACAATCAGCATCAAAAAATAACTATGGAATAAAAATGTCGCTAAAGCGAGAACAGATGACCGGTGCAAATAAACTATCGTTGACCGAGCGTCAGTTTAAAAACTTCAATGACGCTAAAAAATCAAATAAAGGCGTCAAACTTAATCTTTCTGCGGGCGCCATCAAAGATATTGCTAAATCGGGTGGTATATTTCCGCTTCTTGCAGCTATACCAGCATTAATAGCAGCTGCAGCCCCAGCTGTTGCAAAAGCAGCTGCGCTAGGTGCTGTTGGAACAGCTGCTGGAATGGCATTAAAGAAAGCAACCGGACAAGGAATAAAAAAAAAGGGAAGCGGTTTAAGATTACCAGGAACCCCGTATTCGTGGTACGGAAAGGGTCTAAGATTACCAGGGACCCCGTATTCGTGGTACGGAAAGGGCCTAAGACTTCCCGGGACAGTTTACTAATATCACCCATGTCCAATTTTGATTTACTTAATGCTGCCAAGCAATTAAAAATAAAAAATTTCAGAGGTGTTTTTATGCGCGATCAATTACCAACAAAACCAAACAATATTGAAACTGGTATCATTAATCTCGATAAAAACTCTGGCCCAGGCACGCACTGGGTCGGATACGTAATTGATCCACGTGGAATTATTTATTTCGATTCGTATGGATTAGCACCACCAAAAGAATTTTTTAAGTACGTTACCGGTGATATTCCAATCTGGTATTCAACGCTACCAACACAAAAAATAACTGATCCTCCAATATGCGGTCGTGAAACCCTCGCTGTACTTGATGCTGTATCAAAATCAACAGCGCCACCTCATAAAGTCGTGCACGCGTTCACTACACTACGTCATAACACTTAAACAGATATGAGTAAATATAATGGTAGATATTTATGGAAGATCTACTCGCAAAGATCAGAAGAAGGTCGATTTATCTAAATATGCAACTCTTGATCAGCTCAGAAATGAAATCGATGATTTATTAAATATCACAAGTGTGGATCAAAATGAAGTCGTCGTTTCTCAGGACAAACAAGGACGATTAAAAACGAGTAATATACAACTACTAGATGTACTTATACGAATTCCCAACGCGGTTGTTAATAATGTCGCTACTTTCACTGATCAGGGTAAAATACAGGATTCCGGTAAGTCGGTTAACGATTATGTTAAGAAAACTGGTGATGTATTTACCGGTGACATTATTATGTCAAGAAGAAAAATTACGTATCTTGGAGATCCAATCGCAAATACAGACGCAGCAACAAAAAAATGCGTCGATGATCAAGAATCCAAGTACGTGTCAGTGCGCGGTGGTATAATGCGTGCATTTCTCGACATGAATAATAATGGTATTAATAATCTCAGAACACCAGAAACAGATTTTGACGCCGCAACGAAGAAATACGTCGACGATAAGGAAATTTCAATAACGACTTCGTTAACGACAATCAATGATGGAATTGCTACATTTAGAACTGATTATATTAATCACGTGCAAACGTTTCTGAATTTCCGTAGAAATGTAAACAGATCTATTAATGACTTTTTTGGAACTCCACCAGTCGTTGACATAAAACTTACCGACATTAACATGAAAATCAACGATATTGTTAGTGGAATTCCTAATAACATTGAAAAAACGAATCTTATTAAAATTCCTCACAAGCAGATCTTCAACGTAGTATACACAGTAGCATCAGGATTAGGAATATGGACACTGCAAGATAATAATCTCAAACACACCGCAGAAGTCACTGGTGTATACAGACTGTCCGTATTTAGTAGTGCAAAATTCAGTATATTTACTACATTTCCATGGCGTTATTCAAACGATACTTTTTCTGGAGTTGTATCCGTCATAATAAATAAAGATGCGGAAGAAACATTTCTGCTGGAAGCATCTGATAAAAATTTAACCAGAGCGTTATACTGGTGGTGTTTGGAATTTGTGTGTGAAACTCCTCAATTAGTTATCTGGATAAGTATAATGAATCAAGAGTCATTTATCGATGTTCAACGTCAGAGATACGCTCAAGTATGTGAGTGTCAAACTAAACTAAAAAATATCATCGACGATTACACGATAAAGGTAAAAAAATATCGGCGATGTATGGTTGTTATTGATATAATGGTATACTCGGTTTCTGCTGTTATTGCTGGAACTGGATTATTACTATCAACAATAACGATGACAGCGCCTGCAGTTGTAACAATTATAGTTTCAACGGCAACAACATGCGCAGGTATTTTCAGTATTATCGCTAAGAAAATATCTACGTGTACAAATGATAAACTAAACGAGTACATAATGAAATTGCACACAGCAACAGCCACCTACACTAAATTATGCTCTTTTCTTTCTTTGTATCTCAGTGATGGTAAAATATCTGATGAGGAGTTCGTAACGATAATGAAAACCTACGATGAAGCATTCATAATCGCTAGTGACAATAACGGAAAGATGGAGAATTAAATAATAACGATAACAATAATGTCATCGTTAGAATTACTTCAGCAGATAGTAGCTAATACAACGCCGTCAAAAACTACTATGATATCATTAAGTTCAACCAATCCTGAATTTAGAGTTAATTTTCCAACCGCAATTCCAGCAAAGGAAATAGCGCTAGCACAATTACGAGTTTATCATAGCTGGCCTAATATTAGGTCAAAACCGTTTGGTGGACAACCAGCAAATAATTCACTGGTATTTGCGAATAAGAATAAACCGGATGGAACACCTGATTGGCGAGTTGTTGGAATTACAACGGGTAGCTATCAAATAGAACAGATTGATGATGAGTTCCAACGCATAATTAAATCTATCACAGGGGAAGAATCTAAAATAGCGATTACTGCTTACGAACCAACACCATCAGCGGTGATTGAAATAAATTCTCCTGATTACCTCGTAGACATTTATCAAAGTTCGATCAGATCAGTGTTAGGATGGCCTGAAGTTGCACCTGTTTATAATGGAGTTTCAGAGCCAACTAAAAATGAGTTTAAAACGAGTGAAGAAAAATTCATTAAAAATCCAGAATATCGAGGAAAACATTCATGGAGATATATTAGATTTGGATCTGATCCAAACGACAATACATACTACTTTATCGATTTTGACTGTAAAAGAATTCCCAAGATGACTAGATCAGCATTTACTGTTATCAGGACGCCAAGGGCGCGAGATCGAGATATTGTTGATGAAGAATTTTTTAAAGAATTTTTAGGTACTCTTAAGCCTGAATACGATTAAACATTTAATGATTTAAGAAGTTTACTTATTTCATTATCTCAACATTATAATCATAATGTCAAGCAGCAAATAATCGAGTTAATAAAACACTTAAATGGGATCTTATTCGATTTATACATAGCCAATCGAAGTATTATAAACATTGCGACTAAACTCGATAGTATTTACACTAATCCAGAATCTAAGCAATTATTTCTTGATCATTATAAAATAACAGAAAAAGATTTATAAACACTCATTATACCAGATTTAAATAACGCTGAAATGAAGAAATCATTAAATGATCTTATTGAAGAATATTATCCGGGAGTAATTGAATCATGGGGAAAAATAGCCCCACCACCGGTTATACTAAAACACAATAACAACCCTTTTGGTGCCGGACGTCATATATCGCCAGGCATTGTAAACATAACATCAGTTATTGCAGTCAATCTGGTATGCGATGTTATTGAAGGTAGCTATCAGATAGATCTTTCTAAGTCTAGCCAGGCCCAGCAAGGGTACATATTATACAGTTTTAGTCCGTTGGCCCCTCCCGGTTGGTTAATTGTATCAGAGCCAATTAACCCCGTGTACCTGCGAGTTCATAATCCGTTATTATCAAGGATACACTTTAAACTTACAGACCAAAACAATCGCATTCTGGACACAAGAAATGAAGAACTAAATATTAATCTGTATGTACGCTCATAGAGCGTTATCATAATACGTTTTTATCATAACAAAAAAAAAAAAATATCCGGATGTATAGTGCTTGTCTATAATACTGTATTCTTTGTTTACATAAAATCCGCGCACAGTGCGCAATCGAAATCTATTATCTAGAAGGCTGTGGCTGCATATTGATTATTCCATAACGGCTGTGTATATGTGCCGATTACTGCGTAAAGTTATTTTAAGAACATCCGCTATGACTAAATCAATATCCTTGGTTACGGCTTACGCATAGACTCAGTGTTATACAGAATTATATATATTTTTTGGAAACTAGAAATCTCATTTTACACAGAAAACTGTGGTTTTTGTTAAGAACATTGTAGTTTTTAGGAAATAGGCTATTGGTAAACACATACTAACTTTTTCGGTGTGTATTTATAACAAGGTCCGATAGCTCAATTGATAGCGCGTAGAAACTCTCATCCGGAGGGTCATGGTTCGAAACCCGAGAAAGACAAATTGTCTGCGGGGGGCGATTTTAGGCCAAGATTTATAATTTATTGGGGGCTCCAGCCCCCCCCCCCCGTCTTCAGAGTACACAAATCCACTACGTCAACACGTGGTGGATTCACTTTTGTGAATCACCCATTGGTTGATCGTTATGGGTTGGTGTGCTGGCGTGAAGACGGCATTTCATCATATCATCATCATCATCATATCATCATCATATCATCTCATCAAAAATATACAGCGGGGGTTTATATAAGGTCGTGACCTTGTGACTTCACTAAAGGGGTACCCCACACAAGGGCCATTCCAAAAGACACAATCGCAAAACTAAAAATAAATCTAATGAGATTCCAGGTCATAAAGACCAATCAGCCTTTGAGTTCCTAGAGTTTCGGTTACGGATATCTAGGAATTCTTGTAAGGCAATAAACAGAATCTGATTGGTCACTAAAATAAGACCTACACGTGTATAAACAACCCTCTGAGTTCCTAGAGTTTCGGTTACGGATATTTAGGAATTCTTTCGGGGGTAAACAAATAACACGTACAGACAACCCTCTGAGCCTCTAAAGTTTCGGTTACGGATATATAGGGGTCTCTTGGGGGGTAAATGTCTAAACAAAGATTCGGAACCTCATTAGGTTTATCTGATACAACTATGGAATGGTAGACCGAATATCACCCCGCGCTGTATATTTTTGTTTATTTTTATATTAAATAAACACTTATTATATAATGAATTTTGAAAATATCAATGTCATTGTTTCTGCGATTAAAAAATTACAACATAACGGTATCAATGTATCTGACAATCTTAATGCTGAAAAGATTCTATGTGATTTTGACTCATTACAACAACGAAAGAACGAGAACAGATTCACGCTATCCGCTGATTATGAATTCATGAAAATTATCCAGCAAGGAATGTTAAAGTCACTGACAACTGTCACTGATGATCAAGTAAAATTGTTTGTGCCTCTCTCAAACGCTATTGACAAAATCAAGCTAGAATTATCTCATGAATACGAACAGAGAAAGATTATGAACTTTCGTATAAGACAATTAAGAGAGCATTGTGAAAATACGAGTGAAAATACGAGTGAAAATGACAGCGACAATGATGGACCATTGACTGTGATAATAGCTAAACAAAATCCTTGGGAAAATTAACATAACCATTATGTTTCAGTAGGTATCATAGATTTGGATATGTTTCGCACTGTGGATATCTCATATTGTATCCCAACCATTATATTTCAGTAGGTATCAAGTAATCATTTGGTAACATTAAAAATACGGTAGACTAAACGTATTGAAATCTTATTTTTTGTGCAAATCTTTTGGAAAAGGCAGATTTCTGTATATTTTCTGCCGCGTATTGTACCGATCGTGGTACTATGTCAAAATATTTGGCAGCAGAATTAATTGACTTGAACACAATTTCTTCACCATCTGTATTTACGGATTTAACAGATCTTGCAAATCGTGCGCCGCCAGTGTTTCCAAACTTACAGTTTTCACTTTGCGTGATAATACGTAGATTTCCAAGTGAATTGTCAAGTTTATTGCCGTTGATGTGATCCACCACATACCCATCTTTGATTAGTCCAAAATAACACTCGATCACAAATCTATGTGATCGATAATTTTTATTTCCTTTGGTATTAA
>JAECUM010063192.1:0-24378 GCA_016617855.1 Megalonaias nervosa
GTCATTCATGCAGAGATAGAAACATTTCAAATGGAAAAAGAATGTGAAACATCCATTGAAAGGCCTCTTTAAAACCCCGCGGCCTGACTACATGTTTGATCCCAATAACACATATCCAACACAAATGAGATAACATATTACTAAGAAATTGACTAATGCTTAACAACAGTAGTGTTCGGTTTATGGAATGAACTCAAGGTCTGAATATAGAATAAAGACATTTGTGGCCAAATTTAATTTTTCTTTTTAAGAAAACAAAGAAAAGAATGTCTTCTGAAAGTGAGTGTTGGTGGGCCTCACAATGAAAGCGAGTACAGGCAATTAAATCATTCCTTTAAAATACCTTGGCAGCAAGCTTGCTGATGAATAATCTTTGGAAATGCTGAAATAAAGTATGCACACGATTACTTTCTTGAAATTTCATCCAACAATTTCCAACATGTTCTTCTTACACTTTCTTTAGGATAATCATTTGTTATAGTGGATTCCAGTCCATTCAATATTGTAATATAGATTAACGTCAATAAAATATTGTTTGATGAATATAAACTATTCGAAATATGTTTTAAATGAAGCAACGATGCAAAAGTCCGTCGTCAGCTTTAGTGAATATTATGAGGTTCGACAACATTTCATTTCTATTTGCGGATGACAACGAGATACAAACGAGAGAGAGAGAGAGAGAGAGAGAGAGAGAGAGAGAGAGAGAGAGAGAGAGAGATGTAATTTACTAACAGGCACCAATTGCGAAAACTGAGAAATACTTTTTCAAAAGATTAAAAATTTGTAAAGAAAACTATCTTGGATTAACTGTCGCTAGCAATAGGATAACGGTCACTATTTGTTGGCACTCAAAAATGTGTTGTACAACTTTTTTTTAAGAACGTTTATTCAACTGTGCATGGTATGACATGACAAGAGTATGGTCTTGTTCAACTGTGCATGGTATGACATGACAAGAGTATGGTCTTGTTCAACTGTGCATGGTATGACATGACAAGAGTATGGTCTTGTTCAACTGTGCATGGTATGACATGACAAGAGTATGGTCTTGTTCAACTGTGCATGGTATGACATGACAAGAGTATGGTCTTGTTCAACTGTGCATGGTATGACATGACAAGAGTATGGTCTTGTTCAACTGTGCATGGTATGACATGACAAGAGTATGGTCTTGTTCAACTGTGCATGGTATGACATGACAAGAGTATGGTCTTGTTCAACTGTGCATGGTATGACATGACAAGAGTATGGTCTTGTTCAACTGTGCATGGTATGACATGACAAGAGTATGGTCTTGTTCAACTGTGCATGGTATGACATGACAAGAGTATGGTCTGCACTGGAACAAGGTTGGAAGAGAGGTCTAAATTCGATGAAAGATGATTTGCAACAACATCCCTAATGAATAAGGACTGCTGTAGAACTTTAAAAATCTGTGTGATGACACAGTTCTGCAACAAAGTCGGTTGTCTTTCTAGGAAACACTGATTTACAGAAATAAACCTATTAGGGTTATAATGATAACAGAAAAGAACTTATAAACGTACATACAGTGCAATAAAAACATCAGTTCTCTTGAACACAAACAGAAACATTTCCAGAGCGTAACCAAGGATGTGATCATAGTAGTTAATACGAGTTACGTTTATTTACATATCTTTAATGTACAATTTATTGTTGTGCTTCAAGTTTGCTTCACGGTGAGGGAGTTTTTATATCGAAATTCGAGCAACTGTTGTCTTTTATGCAACGTGCCATGTTATAAACACTCTGGAGATCTATCCAACAAAGCAAAATAGTGCATGGATTGCGTTAGTGGTTCTTGTGGGGATCGAACCCACATAAATTCAAGTGTTGATTGAATGTTTGTAGAACGAAGTAATCACTTGACTACGCCAGCACTAATATAACAAGGTGAATATTATCTGTTAAAGTGGATATTTTATATGCATAGCTATAAATAAACTATATCACATGACAAAAGCAGAGCTATGAAACTGCAAGGGAAGTAACTCTTTCTCATAATATCAGACCAAGCCCGACTTTAAAGAAAATATCTATAATTTTCTTCATGAGCTTGAGGGTTTAACTTTTTGCCTTATTCCTTAATGAGCAACAACGAATTTGTCACCATAAAAATTAAACAGGCATCAGGTATTAAAATGCATACAATTTATTTCAAAACGGACTACTAAGATTCAAAAGTTTCTCAGCTTGATGCAAAAAGTAAAGATATCCATGTGCAAACATTAGAAATTACAAAGATGTTTTTCATTCATTTCATGATCTCTTCTTGTGACAAAATCAATAATGTCAGAAGAATCCCAATAAAGATAAATGTAAAGTAAAATATCAATTGAAGGAAGACGTTTGACAATTTAATTGAAATCAAAGCTAGGTTAGATCTACATCAGTGACTAGTCTATCGTCTGACATCTTCTTAAAATCAGAAATGCATTTATGATTATTGTTCAAAGAAAGAAACCAATTCATTACATATACATACCTGAATGAAACATTATAAAAACCTAAACAAACAACACGAAAAAAGAACCACTACCATCCCACGCAGTAGTTTGAAATTGCAATCAGGAAATTATTTTTCATTGGGGCATATCTTTGTGAAAGCAACAATATTCCTGACGTAGTATTTAGAACAATCAGAAAATCTCTCTCTCTCTCTCTCTCTCTCTCTCTCTCTCTCTCTCTCTCTCTCTCTCTCTCTCTTCGAAAAGGGTGAGGGGTGACGCGTTTACTCAAACATGGTAGCCTCTGCAATTCCTTCCCAATTGCATGCACTTACTAAAATAGCTAGCGGTATAAATTTCACATCTTTCTTGCTCAAATCTATCGGCCAACGAGACAATTCGTAGGGTTAAACAACTTAATCTTGATGAGTCAAGTATCACATAAAAGTCGTATAGCTTTATTTGTTCGAATGAGTTATCACGGGAAGCCATCATTACATGTTCCTGAGAGAAAACATATCATTAACACCAACCATTACCATGACAATTTCATTACCGTATATTTATAAATTTCACAGAAATGATTTAGGAAATTAAAAGGATGAACATTGATATTAATAATTTCAGATTTACGTTTCTTGTCACTTCCTTTTGATTGTCCTGTTGTTCACAAAGCCACAACTTAGGTATGTCCATTTCATTACGGACATGTAGATGTTTGTCGGTAATATTCAATAACGTTTAATCTTATAGAATCGAAATGATTCAGTGAAATTTAATTCAACTAAATCAATGATATGTTTACTGCACGGAAACTTACTATTTATTATGATAAATTCAGCATGTAATCAAGAACTAAACGGACCTACTGATGTTTGTCTTTACCCAAAGCAAAATGAAAATGTAAGAGAAATATTTTATTCATTAATTAATCAATTAATCGATTAATGAAATACTTTCATGAGAAAAATGTTACACTCCGTTTCATGACCATGTGCAGTTTTGAGAAAATTTAATTCCTTTACCCGGACCTAAAACGATCACAGGTCGTTCCTCAATCCTCCCTGGTAATGAAATGACACTGGACTGTTTCGTAACCGAGCAGTTTGCCGGCTCTAGAAACAGCACCGGGATCGTCTCGGTAAAATGATATCGATACCTCTGTGATCCAGAAATAATTTTCGAAATTTTCCTCAGCAACGGCGAAAAACATCCACATCGGATCGCAATATTTCAACATTTCTTCTTGAGAGTCAAACGGGTTTGAAGGGTGAGTTTGCTACCAATCATAGTATACTGTAATAAATTTCGGAGAAGCGCATTTGGTTATAGCGCCCCGTTTAAGGAATTACTAGGAGCAAACGTCACGGAGAGAAAGTGTTAGTGAGTTTCCATGATACCATCCATGGTCAATTAGTAGTGAATTCAGACCCAAACCGCATGACTGTCCCTGAATAATGTAGTCCTTAATAAAATCTAGTGGTGTACCTTGGTGTTGTGACTGCAGTGGCAGTCTTTACGGTAGGAAACCGGTAAATTACACAATGAAATAAACAAGAAGGGACTCTGCAGATACCGTTTATGTCGCCATGGTGGCAAATGTGATGTAGTTGTATTGGCATAATGTGCCTTGGAACCATGGATTGACTGGCCTAAGGTGGAGTAGTTAAAATAGTTCCCTAGTTAGGGGATAGTTGTAGAGTTTCTACGGCGTGAACTGCTGACGGTACGGAAAGTTGATGAAGTGAAACTATGCAAACGTGCGGTTGATAGATATTTGGTAAGTTGGGAAATCTGTTGTTTTACATTGATTATAGTAAAATTTATGTATAGAATGGACATGTCTGGCTTTCTAACTTACAACTGAAGTTGTATAGAAGTCTTTGGAAATTTGGGGTAAACATATGACTTCTAGCGGGAACCGCGCCAGGGTTTGACACCGCTCGGTCAAGCAAAGACCCCTGGCTTGTAACAATACTTCTGGTTGACCTGTGTTCATACCATCGCGTCGTAGTAGGGAACGTCAGGTAAATGCGGGAGAGCAACGTGTTGATTAACATCAGTATTGAAAAAGTACGAAAAATTGTGTAATTCAAAATATACACTGTGAAACGTCGACATAGGAAATAGAACTGTAAACCACCACTGTATAATTCAACATATAAAATCAAAAATAGCGATCTAGAAAATGAAACTTTAAGGACATGCAATTTGATTCAACACGTGACATTGGATTTCTCGACATACGACATCGAAATTTCAACAGCAACTTTCTCATTGGACCAGCTTTTGTCCGCTACGGCTCTTCATACAAAATAACCTTGGTTATTTCTTCATTCCAAACTTTTCGGCATTCTATTCAAAATCATGATCAAATAACTCGTGGAATCTTTAAGCTGTACCTGTCCCACTTTCATGTAGATTAACTTGGCTCCATTCATGCTGACTGTGCCTTGTTCTGAATAATATTTCAAAAGAAAATGTCCGTCGCATCCCAAGAAAGCATATCGCGGGCATTCCTCTTTTACGCTGGATGTTTTCATTGTTCCAAGTGTCGTCGGTAGAGTTTAAAATCCATTTGCCAAAATCAGGAAGAGTCTTGGTCCCCCGAAGGATTTGTTGTCGTCCTCCTGGAATCATGGTACAATTGGGATAGTGAAAAAGTAACGTTTCCTATATCCATTTCTCACAAGCACGATGACCTACGCTAAATTATGGATGTGAATGCCAGTCTCTTGTGTACAGTCAAAGTAAAGAAAGGCAAAACTCCACTTGTTTCTTTTTTTTTTTTTTTTTCTTGTACTGGTCTTCCTTTAAGTCTTCCTCAAGTTCATTCTCGTTTTTTGGGATGTAACATTGATGCTCAAAGTCCACGATATGGTCACCAATAACCGGATGTTTTCTTTCCTGGACAAACATGTGCCTTTGGGTAATTGGTTTGAATGTCCGGAAGTGGAGCACAATCTAAAGAATTCACAAGCTGGCTAGTGTTCGACCCCAGAAGAAAAACAAACCTGACAAATATTTTAGGTTTTCTATCATTTATTTTAACAAGAGGAAATAGTTCCATATATACGTACCGATACAGAGGCAAAGACAGGAGAAAATTACGGCTGATGGAGGCTGGAGAGGAGGAGGCTGGGGGAGAGGGGGGGATCAAAAGGAATACGTCTAATTTTCCCTGTCACCAAAGCTGAATTTGGAAGGACCGGAGTAGCCAGCTTATGCAGGCATGCTGGCAATTTGAGTTCAATCGATTTCCTGATGAAATCTGTCTTATCGGTATAAACAAAATGGCTTATTGCATTTTGTTTATAAATTTGGTAATTTTACTTGTAAGAGAAAGCGTATTATTCAAATGTCAATTTCAATTTAATTTCATGTTTATATCATTGATTCAATTATTATATTCTGCATACGGGGCTCGTGTTGTTCTATACTATATCTCCGCTGAAGTCCACCCATTCATTTCATATTTTATTTTATTATTTACTCGATCCGGGAACCGTCCGTTGGCCTAGTGGTTAGAGCATCCGCCTCGGATGCAGGAGGTCGCGGGCTCCAACCCCGGCCGAGTCATGCCAAAAGACTTGTACAAATGTTACTAGCAGCTGCCTCGCTAGGCGCTCAGCATTAAGAGGTCAGTGTTAGGACTGGTCGGCCTGGTGTCAGCATAATGTGACTGGGTGGGACATCATGCTACATGTCTGCGGCATGATGCCTCAGTGCTAGACATCACTATAGACTGTCATACAGCGTGGCGATATTACTGAAAAATTGTTAAAGTTACGGTAAAACTCCAAATCACACACACTCTCTGTCCGGGCAATAACATCGTGGTCGATCACCCTCTGGATAACGATAACCACAACCACCACCATAATACCAAGTATGCACTAATTATAAAGTAATAATCCAACACAGAATCATGTTTGATTGACTGTCACTAGTAATAGGGAACATATCAATATTTGTCTGCATTTAAACATTGTTCGTACAATTTTTATTGTAAAAAGTACAACGATACATTTTAGGATACGGTATGAGCTCGAAAGTTTAAGTTTAATCTAATGATTTACAACAACGTCCTTAAGCAACTGCTTTCCAACTCTGAAAATCGATGTAAGATTGTCAGTGTGAGAAAGGTCCAAAACAAATCGATCTTATCCGTCAAGGTATGATTTTATTTCAGCTAAATAACACTATTACGAAAGGGTAATGAGGATAATATGAAAGAACCCGTATAATGTCTAAAATAAATATAATACATCGAAGATCTTCCATGCACACCACGATCTTTCCCGAAGATCTTCCATGCAAACCACGATCTTTCCCGAATATAACTAAGGTAACCACTTTTCGACATGCAAGTTGTAGTCCATCAGGAACGTTTAATTATTAATTTTATTTTTAATGTACGAGTTATTTATTCAAAATGTTTGTTATCATAACAAAGAATCGCGATCAGCGAGATGAAACTTTTGCGTTCCCTCGAACGAGTCGTGAAGTGCACTGTTCTGGACATGCATCAAAACGAGGAAAAATAATGCATGGACAGCGTCAGTGGTTCCTGTGGGGCTCTAACCCACAGATTGCAAGTGACAGTTGAAAGCTGGGAAAGCGAAGTAGCCACTAGACTACACCAGCACTAGAAAATCATAATGAATATTACCTGTTAAAGATGGTACGTTTATTTATCACATAGTCGGTACACTTCGCCTACAGTGTGTGCAGTTTCATATTTTTGATATTATACGTGTGAACATATCACTTTATGTGATTCTGATTTGTCCAAATAAGCCCATGAAATTATTGTGGACGATCCTCTTTACTGATTGGCTGGAATCGTGGGAAAACGTTTTTAACCCCGCCTTCTGGAATGTTTTGTTTTGAATGAACATTTTTTGGCGGCCATTTTTTAACTCGGCTCGCGAAAGGAAACTGAGGAAAAATTATCTCGGCTGTCTGAATATGGATATGTTACCCCCACAGGGGTTTGTTATGTCATGTTTAACAATATCATCATAAGAAAAATGGCGTACAACTACAAGACAAGAACAACAATAAGAAGTAAAACTAAGGGTATTGCTTTTTTGATAGCGGGTGGCTGGGGGGGGGGAGCGGTATATCTGTAACATAGATATAGAGTCCACCGTATATACAAGCGTGGTTTAAATGTTAGCTTAAAGAAGTAACTAAAGTCACATCTGTTCACAGAAGAATCTGGACATAAATGGGTCTCCTAACTGACAGAACTTTATCCAACCACAGCATCTTTACGTAGTATATATGGGATGTAAATCCGACACGAAAATAAATTTGTTTACATCTTCTGTACAGTCTATTGTTCCAAATCAAATACTGCAAATATCCGGTCACAAATGCATTGCAGTAAATGTGGGAATTTTTGCATCCAGTAATCCTATTTCACATGAAAATCGCAACAATGTAACGTTTAGTTCTGAAAGTGACATTTTAGGGCAAACATTTACTCTACTGTAGGCCTACTGTACTGTGTACCGTATCAAACAATGTGGTAGCATCACATCGCATTGATAATTCTGTTTTGAAAAATGATTTTGTCGTTATAAAATGTTCTGTTTATTCGGATGGAAGCTTTTTCTTTGATTTATAGTTTGTAAAACAGTACAATCTACTTTTACCAGTACAGCTTTGTTTGGGACTATATTTTATGCACAACAAATTAAAGGTGCACCGTCTGTCAGAATGAACGAAATTATTCGTTCTTCTTTCTCTCTAAATTATTTCCACTGAAATAAAAACTATGTGATAAAAGAATTTCAAATGGGTAACGATTTAATATTAAATTTATGAAACTCGTTGAATAATGTCCGCTTTTGCTCGCCAAGGCTCGCAAAAGCTGGACATTATTCAACTCGTTTCATAAATTCGATATTAAATCATTACCCATTTGAGATCCTGTATATACAAAACTAAAAACAGGTGATCATATTGTCTAAAGATCGATTGAAAACTGGAAGGGTTATAGCTCTTGCTCATGATAGGAAAGAAAACTCGCTTGTTCATAGGTGTCGCTGAAAGAATGAAACAGAGAAAATAGACCTACTTTGTAATGATACTCTATAACAACAACAACACCAATAATAATAATAATAATAATAATAATAATAATAATAATAATAATAATAAATCTATTACCAAATGCTTTTTTAAAATAAATAACACAAATGAAACGTTTATCTTAGAAACTGGTTTTATGCTAAAAATGTGTTTTAGAATGAATATTATCTTTTTTGCATTAAACGAGTTTAAGAAAGTTCTTTTCAAGTTTTAATAATATGTGTCAAACCATGTTTAGAGGTATATACATTTTAGCTATCAAAGCATGTTTAGAAGTATGTAGTTTAAATGAACTACAATCTGTAGAAAAATATCAGAAGGCAGCTGCCGTACCTACCCTTTCTATCGAATTTAAATTTAAATTACAATTTTCCTTAGCTCCATTGGACTAATACCAATCTACAGATTTTAGTCTGTAGCTAAATCTACTAGTCTCTGACTAACGGACTACTGTTAGTTTCAAACCCTGAAAATGTCTACATAAACCCAGTTTCAGAATCTTGGATCTAAGTCTGACAATAATCTAAATAACTTTAATTTAAAATAACATTATTCTATTGTTTTAGTGTTTAATTAAGATATCTTTTTTGTATAGTTTGTTTTTTTAATTGAAATAACATTATTCTATAGTTTCGTATTTAATTAAAATAACATTATTCTATAGTTTTTGTATTTTAGTTAAAATAATATTTTTCTGTAATTTGGTACTTTAGTTAAAATAACATTATTGTATAGTTTTGTTATTTTAGTTAAAATAATATTTTTCGTAGTTTATTACTTTAATTAAAATAACATTATTCTATAGTTTTGGTAATTTAATTAAAATAATATTTTCTATTGTTTGTTACTTTAATTAAAATAATATTATTCTATAGTTTTCTTATTTTAATTTAAAAACAACCTTTTATCTATACTTTAGGTAGTTTAATTTTAAATAACATTATTCTATAGTTTTGGTGTTTTATTTAAAAAAACATTATTCTATAGTCTGGGTATTTTAATTTAAATAACATTATTCTATTGTCTGGGTATTTTAATTTAAATAACATTATTCTATAGTCTGGGTATTTTAATTTAAAAAACATTATTCCATAGTTTGGGTGTTTTAATTTAAATAACATTATTCTAACGTTTGGGTGTTTTAATTTAAATAACATTATTCTATAGTCTGAGTGTTTTAATTTAAATAACATTATTCTATAGTCTGGGTGTTTTAATTTAAATAACATTATTCTATAGTCTGGGTGTTTTAATTTAAATAACATTATTCTATAGTCTGGGTGTTTTAATTTAAATAACATTATTCTATAGTTTGGATATTTTGATTTAAATAACATTATTCTATAGTCTGGTTTTTTTTTTAAATAACATAATTCTATAGTCTGGGTATTTTATTTTTAATAACATTATTCTATAGTTTAGGTATTTTAATTTAAATAATATTATTCTATAGTCTGGGTGTTTTAATTTAAATAACATTATTCTATACTCTGGCTGTTTTAATTTAAATAACATTATTCTATAGTTTGGGTGTTTTAATTTAAATTACATTATTCTATAGTCTGGGTGTTTTATTTTTAATAACAGTATTCTATAGTCTGGGTAATTTATTTTTATGGATGCAACCACTTTTCATCATTATTTCCGTTTTCTCTACTAAATAGTCATAAAACTGATGAAAATTAATTTCTGATAAATTTTTTTTAAAAGTCTCCAGTCCACCTAGCATTTTCGGAGAGCCATATCAAATTAAGAAATGTTGGATGTCAACATCACACTTACACCTATTATTTTAACTGAAAGGCATCCTTTTTCGTGCAAATTAGGGCGAATGTGCGCGATACTAGCATGGCTGTTTATCCGCTGACACTATCGTTGGTCAGATTTAAGATTTCTTTCATTGTTTGACCCTTATTTTCAGATATTTTGAAACCGGTTCATTGTCCACCTACTGAGTACTGTAGGACCAGACCCCAGTTTGGCGAAACATCTCAAACTCTCTTTCTGAACTTGAGATTTAAAATCTATTTCTTCTTGTTTGATCAGCAAAGATTAATTTGATCTCAAAATTCAGAAGGATTAAAATGCAGTGAATATATCTCAGATGATACCTCTACGAGTCAAATTTGACGAATTCCACTGCATTTTCTATAGAACAAATGTAAGGATTTAATTGTACAAACTTCTAAATTTACAAACTTGTTTTTCATTCACTATTTATGATATCTACGTTAAAAAAATCAATAACGCCAGAGGTACAACAAGAAAGATACATTTAACGCAAAATATCATTTAAGGAGTAACTTCGAGAAATTAATAGAAACTGAAGTTAGGTTAGATCCTTAGTAGTGTATATTTTATATTTAAAGAGATGTTCCAATAGTTTGTCCTTTAGAAATATATTTTTCATTGTTGCTCGGAGAACTGCACGTACAGTTTTCAGTGTGTGTGTGTGTGTGTGTGTGTGTGTGTGTGTGTGTGTGTGTGTGTGTGTGTGTGTGTGTGTGTGTGTGTGTGTGTGTGTAATAGTTACATTTACACTTTTCAATATAAAACACACACACAACAAAAAGAAATGAAATCGTTCGAGATTGCAACCCGGATATTATTTTTATCTGTATAACTTTGAGACTTTTGAAATATCGATTTCCTTCATCTCCCCGAGGATATGGGAGCTAAGTGGATTTCCCAAGGACGAATTGAGGCTGCAGACCCGGGCTGGTCTTGACAGGTATCAAACCCAATATCCTTGAATTACTATTCCGCCGCTCCACCAAATGAGTTTCTACGGGTCCCGATGGTTTAAAAAGCAGTGTCATGTACGTAAGATCAAGATAAATATTTATATGCGTGGCTCATTTTCACGAAACCTCTTTTATTCTATCAAACTGAGATCGTCAGATATGTTGCTTATTTCTAGGTTGGCAATATCTTTTCCTCAATATCCAATTTATATCAAGGATTAAATTATAAATTATATTTTAAATTATCCTGCTCTGTGTTGTATAATCTCTTATGAATAATGGAAAATGTTGTTTTATAGAATTAGAATATTTCTAAGTCGACACAACCGTACAGTCCTTATATCAATAGTACTGTATCTACCTTTGACAAAAATCCAAATATTATTCATAGAATCAAAAGCAAGATAATACATAAAAAGGAAATGAGAGAGAGAGAGAGAGAGAGAGAGAGAGAGAGAGAGAGAGAGAGAGAGAGATCCAGTTCTATCACATACACGCAGTCTAGAAACAGAAGCCGTTACAAATATCTGCACTTAAAAACAATAAAAACAATTCAACCATCCTCACCCATGTCACCCAGTTTTTGCATAATATCCACTCTCACCCCCAGGGCTGAATGCAGGATTTGAAACCTTTGTTATCATTTACTCATCCTCCTCGATCATCATATCAGATATGATTTCTCTCTCCCTTATTTGTTTAGATCGAGTTTGGATTTGTCAGCTAGGGCTTATATTACCTATAAAAGTTACCCTTGATCCTTTCTTCTCTACTGTGTACTGCATCCGGGGACTGACATCTGCGTTTTCATCAACTCTTTCTCTTAAAATGTAAAAACAAAGACAGGTAGAGAATATAGTACCTATAGAAATGTGATCTTTGACTCCTACCCTCCAGTATCCGAAGCATTACTTGTCACTCATCCGCTTTAATATGGTCACACTCCTTCAATCGGTGCAAGTGCATTTACGTTACGACGTCCATATTCCCAGTGAAAATATGACCTTATATACCACCCGTTCCTCCCTTCGGGGTTTAGTCCAGGATCCGAAACCCTTGTTGTCATTTGCTCTGAAAAACATCATACTCTTCTGATTACCACCCTCTATCAATGTAATTGGAGATCAAATTGCAAAAATAACAAAGTGACATACGGACGGACTCATGGCACACTATGTGACAGGGAGACGGATGGGCATGGCCTATCACAGTATGTCATCAAAAGTGTGGATATAAATAAAAGATGCAACATCGATCATGCACGCGATATTTTATAAATGCACGATCTCAAACAAGCGTTCGTTTGATATCAAATTTATGAAACGAGTATAATAATAGTATATGCCGCAAATTGAAAATCAACTCGTGGCATATTGAATTAATCAACAATTCATCATATATTTTATGTGACATGAACACAAGTTTAATATTCTCTTTATCACATCACGTTTACTACTGTGCATTAATCAACTATGTTTCCACATGACAATGTGAGGAACGGTTTTTATGAGATAAAGTCATGATGCTAATGAAAATAAAAGTTTTGTTTAACTGTTTAAATTTGAATAGTTTTTTAAAATTGTTTTTCACTTGTGAAGAGTACACTAGAATGTAGGTCTGTAAAGATTATGCAGATAACAGCTTACGGTTCAAGTATTAGCTGTAACCGGTTACAAAACTTGGTAACCTGTTAACCGACCGCCATCTCCAATACCCCATCATTATGCGTATAACACCAAGCGTATATTGTAAACTGAACAAATTATAGGTGCAAATTAAAATGTGCTTAAAGATGTCTCACTTCCAGCTTTTTCTTAAAAATAAAGTTTAAACGCTCATTACAGATTTTTAATATCTTTGCCCCGGGTGTGGCCAACACTATACATGTACCATGATCTGAGCTTCTAAGATACGATACGCCAAATGCTATACATGTACCGTGATTTGCAATTCTAAGATAGGATACAGTACAATATTCATACCATCTTCACTCACACTTTATGAAATCACGCTCACACACACACACACACACACACACACACACACACACACACACACACACAAACACACACACACACACATGAACCCTTTTTTATTCCTTTGACATTTCAGGCGTATTTCCTTTTTGAGGACTAAGTCATTTTAACGCTTGTGATACACAAGTTTTACACTTTGAGTTTGTCTGATTCTGACAATCGACCTGATTACTTCGTGAAATGGCATAGAATGACAAAAGAATTAAAGCTGGAACATATCCCTAGAGCTCTTGCAAAATCCATGTCACTTGATTTTAGAAACTGTATACTTTGATAAAGCTGTAATTCTTGCCAGTTCCCACTCTGTACAATAGGTGTTTTACTACTGCGATGAAACAGTTATGGTTTGATTAATGTATTTTAACATGTTGAGGAATTTTCAAACCAGTACAGCATATCTAGAATGCATGATATAGGGAGAGTTCGGACGATTACAACTTTGAGCAGTAGGCTGGTAATTGGTAAAAGATGAACTAGCAGGCATATTTGATACAGTATTATGTTATAGGCAAATTAGCAACCATCAGTCTTTTTAATTAGTTTGTCTTAGAAATATTTAACTTAAGAAAACACTGTCCAATTTATTTAATTATGAAACTTCTCACTGTCGAAGATGGTAAAAATCGGCAGTGGAACCTAAACAGTACTGACAGCATGATTGAAAGCAAGTACAGCAGTTCTAAAAATATTTACAAAATTGTTTTAATCTGAATTTAAGTTTGAGGACTACTTGACCATATTTCCGTTCAAGTCAAGCAGGCCGGCCCTAGGATGTGCGGGGCCCAAGGCAGCAAGCGATAAGCGCGGGGCCCCAAACAAAAAAAAACTGCATAGCGGAGAAGCGCGGGGCCCAAGGCGGTTGCCTAGTTCGCCTTGCCCTAGGGCCGGGCCTGAAGTATAGACTTAACGTTGTTTGTTAAACAACAGGTAATCGCAGACTAGCAACAGTGTGCGGTAAATTGTGTGGTATTGATGTTCATGATAAACACAAACAGTGTCAGTTGTGCGCTTGCTAACGTTGGTGACAAATATGACAGTCTCAAAACATTTCCATATTTTAGCAATGAGAACGCCCAAACAACTACAGGAAAGAGTGTTAATATACGCCGACATTCCTACAAATTACTAAAAAAAACTATTTAAAAATGCAATTTATGATGTAAATCAGCATACGAAAAATGTACTTCAGATTTTAAATTTAATTATATTTGTAACTGTACATGTTTGTAATTTGTCGTTTCATAAGGCGTAGTTTATTTACTCTCTTTAAAATGGTGTTATTCAACTGAAAAGTGTTACACTGTACTCAGGTATCAAAATTTCAGCTTTTATCAATAAACCTTGATATACCATTATGTATCGAAATGGGAAGGGCGAATGAGGCAGTGATGAGGGAAAGACACACGATACCAACGATAGACGATATTATGCAAAACTTTAATGAAAGCAAAGTATTTAGTAAACTATCATATCACCAGATAGAATTTTCTACTGAATCAGGTAAAATAACTTTTCAGTACATACAAGGACTTGTATCTGTATTTGACGCCCCTGAATTGAATCAAAAAGTCATGGGACAGTGTTGCAGGGTGTGAAGGGGCACACGGCATTGTAGATGACAGTATTGTGCATGTTCGTAGTCAAAAAGAGCATGATGAAAAACTGTTCAAAGTGCTTGAAATCTTGAAGGAAAATCATCCCACTTTAAATGCAGAGAAATGTCATTTCATCATGTCACAGTTTATCTTGCCGAGAAATGTCAATTCATCATGTCACAGTTTATCTTTACGGGTCATGTTCTATCTGCATGTGGTATCGGATCTACCAATGTCAAGGCCGAAGCAGCACGCGAGAATCGAAAAACGCGAAGTCAAAAGTTTTATAGGTTTAGTTACGTACAGTGCAAGGTTAATTCTGATATGGCAACTGTCTCGGCGCCGCTTCGTAAATTGAGAAGTAAAAATGCAGTATTCATCTGTGATAATAGACATCGAAAAGCCTTTTACAAGCTGGACGAGCCTTTGACGAAAGCTGTAGCACTGGGATATTTTGATATGAACGCTCCGACAAATGCAATAGCAGATGCGTCACAAGTAGGACTACAGGCTGTTTTTCTTCAGCAACTGAATATAGAAGTCGCAATTTGGGCGATACTGAGAAATACTATTCGCAGACTGAAAAAGAGGATTTGGGTTTTGTTTGGGCCTGTGAAATGTTCAGTACAGAGCCGGCCCGACCATACAGGCGACCGCCAGGCTGCATGAAGGTCACCCAGGTATTGTAAGCATGAAGCGTCAGTTACAGACAAAAGTATGGTGACATGGTATTGACAAAGAAATTGAGAAATACTGTAAAGGTTGCTATCGATGCCAACTAGTGGCAAATACTAGTAAACCTGAACCCATGACGCGAAATGAACTGCCAACTGGGCTATGACAACATTTAGCCGCCGATTTGTTGGGACTGGTTCCCTCCGATTAATAGGTATTTGCAGTCGTGGATAACTATTCTAGCTTGATGACATAGAGAGACGCGATCGCCATAGTGAAGAAAAGGAAAGAAAAAATATATACGGAGGAAAAACCTTGTGAAAATAATTTAAAGGCAGGAAATGATGTTTTGGTGCGTCACGATACAGAAAATATGCTCTCTCCTTCATTCAAACAATCTTCATGCAAGGTGATGAGTAAAACGGGTGTTCTTGTCATAATAGAATCTAATGACGGTGCTCAGAACGTGTGAAACATAACAAATGTGAAAAGATTCAATAACAAATGAGATTCATTCGCGACCGGGAAATGAGGTTGATATCGATGATATCAGACCCACCTGAACAGGACTGATTGATAAGTGACAAGTTGAAGTTAACCCGACCCTCAAGGGTCGTAAAATTACCTGAAAAGCTTAAAGATATTTTTTGATGTGACGTTTATATGTTGATGATGAATGGAATGAAGAACATTTATGATAATGTACTAGTTTAGTATCTAATCATAACTTGAAAAATGGCAACATCTGCTATTTATTTGATAATTTGTAAAAAAGTAATATGTTGGAAAACCAGGCAACAAAGTACCAAATCCATGAACAAAGATAGATTTGAAATAAAAAAATATCTGTACGGAACCATCTCTTTGATGACGGCTTCTATAATTTACACTCTTTTTCATTTAATGCTATTACTGAATTCGGAAACGGAAAGTTTTTTTGAAAGAAACATGTATTGGATACACCGTCTGGATACTATCTGCCCAACAGACTTCATTTCTAAGATTTAATATGAACTTCGTCGATAAACATACTGTATTTGGTCACTTATGTAACAGCTGGTGTGGATCAAACATACGTTCTCAATAACTGGCTTAGTTGGGCTTTAAAATATTTTACCTTCAGTGTTTATAGGCAGTTCTACTTCTCTACGGTAACCTATACAATGCATCAGGTCTCTCTATTAACCTGTACAATGCATCTGATTTCTCTACTGTTGTGTGTGCTAGCGTATATATATATATATATATATATATATATATATATATATAGAGAGAGAGAGAGAGAGAGATCTACGTGACTAAGTAGGTACCAATAATGAAAACTTAAAAATACACCATAAAATCATCTGTCACTGATTAACTGTCACTACGGAAGAGTTCAATATTTTCCTGCACTAAAAACTTTGTGGTAAAAAGGAGACATGTACAGTTAAGTATATGGTATGGGCTTGAGTTTTCTTTGAAAGGTTTAAGTTTAATGTAATATGATTAACAACAATGTCCCTAAGTAACTGCTTCCAACTTTGAAAATTGATTTAACATTGTCAGTGTGACAAATTTTAAAAAGAAATCGGTCTTATACGTCTGGGTAACGCGTTATTTCATCAAAATCACTCTATTACGATAGAGTAATAATGATAACAGGAAAGGACCCGTATAATGTCTAGAAATATAATACATCCATGATCTTCCATACAAACCAAAATCTTTCCAGAAAAGTAATCATTTCTCGTCAGGCTAGTTGTAGTTTATAAGGTGGAAATTTTTATTATTAAATTTCTTTCTTAATGTTTGAGTTACATATTCATTATGTGCTTGCTGGATTTTTTTTTTCTTTTTTTTTTTTTCTTTTTTTCTTGCTTTTTACAAATAAAAGCTAGCACACAGTAAGATGAAACTTTCGAACGAGTCGTGAAGTAAACTATTCTGGGCTATTCTAGACATGCATCAAAACGAGGCAAAATAGTGCATGGACAGCGTCAGTGGTTTTTGTGGGGTTCGAACCCACAGAACTCAAGTGACAGTTGAAAGCTGGGAAAGCGAAGTAACCACTAGACTACGCCAGCACTAATGAACCTACCTGAATTTTACCTGTTAAAGGTGATATCTGTATATACAAAGCTATAAATACGATCTACGAGTGCAAAACAAAAATCGATGTGAAAGCTGCAAGGGATATAACTCTTGCTCGTGATAGCAAATATAACATACTACTCTCCCTTGCGCATGAGTGTCGCTGAAAGAGACAGAAAATAGACCTATAGTAGTGTAGAGATACTGAATTGTACACCTATCGAGTAATACATGACCAGACCCCAATTTCACCAAAACATCTCAAACTTTCTTTCTGAGCTTGAGATATTAAAATCTGTTTCTTATTGTTTCATAGGCGACAATGAGGTTGTGATTTCAGAAGAATATATCTCAGATTATCCGTCTAATGTCAGATTATCCTGCGAAGAGTCAGTTCATCCTACTAAGAGTCAAATTTAGCGAATTCCTCTTAATTTTCTCTAAAAAAGAAAGAAAAAAAAAAAACAAATGTAAATATTTGCATGTGCAAGGTTTAATAAAGGTTTATAAATGTTATGATACAAGTGGAATAACAGTACGTGGCATGAACTAACATGCAACTCGTTGTATATTGAATTAATCAACAATTCATATATTTTATGTGACATAAACACAAGTTTAAGATTTTTTTAATCACATCACGTTTACGACTGCACTAGTCAACTATGTTGCCACGTGACATCGCTAAGACAGTGTGAGGAATGATTTTTATGATATGACGTCATGGTGCTAATGAAAATAAAATGTTGGGTTTTTAATAGTTTACATTTATTGAACATTTTCACATGGAATTTTGTCATTTGTTTTTCAAAATGTGAAGAGTAAACTAGAGTGTTTTATTCCTTTGACAATTCAGGCGCCTTACGGTTTTGCATGTACGTCATTATAAACGCTATCGGTGCACAGGCTTTACGCATGGCTTTTCAATGATCCTGAAAATCGGTCTGATTAGCACCGATTAATGCATGAAATAGCAGAGAATATTACAATTAATTAAAAGTAAAGTGTCATCCAAAAACAGGAGCAAAATATCTTAATGTTAGCAATTTAGAAACTGGACTCTAACACTGTAATTGTTGCCATTTCACACTCTGCAATAGGCGTTTTATTACTGCGATTAATCAGTTACGGTTTGGTTAATGTATTACAGGTAACTGGTTAAGTGATTTACTAACCGTTTCATCCCATCTAGAATGTTTGATATATGGAGAGTTAGGACGATTACAACTTTGAGTGGTAGACTAGTGCTTGCATTCATGAATGCATGTACAACAGTTCTAAATATACTTACATTATTATTTTACTCTGTATTTAAGTTGCAGGACTTATTGACTTTATTTCCGTTTAAGTCAAGGCTTTGCCGTGGTTCGTTAAAAACAGGAAATCACAGACTAGCAACAGAGTGTGTGGTATTGTGTGGCATTGATGTTAATGATAAACAGTGTCAGCCGTGCCCTTGCTAACATTTGATTTAAGTTATTTATAACAGTAATGGTCCATTTTCTGTGGATTCTGCGATTCCACCCGCAGGCTATCGCGTGGAGTACCATGTGACCTAAAATCGAGTCTTAAAACAGCAAATTGGTACTAAATCTATTCAGTTGTATTTTAAACCTTGAGGGCTCGAGAGGTTTCAATTATTGAAGCCAGATTGCTTTTGAAGTTCATTTGTTTTGGGAATTTAATAATTTATTCTCTAGAAAACCAAACAAGTGTACTTTTTTTTATAAAAAGTTCTGGGACAAAGAAATTCAGTGGAAATTTATTGAGTTATACGGAAACATAATCAAGGATCTGTTACCACCAGTACAACGGTCTATTCTGACGTCATCGCCTCCATATTGGAATTTCATCGAGATTCGAACTCGGATTTTAGTGATAGGTCTTGTATTTTTCATTCTTAGGATTAAATTTTGGATTATATTCACAAACCGTAAGTCCTATTTGCAATTTTTACATTGTTTTCTAGGGAAATAAATTATTTTGTTAAAATATACAAAGCTTGTTGACTTCACTCTTTTCTCTTGTTATTATTGTACGAGCCTACACGTAACAGAATACTGATTTTGATGTAAACGGCAATTATTTCCAAAATACGTGCAGTGACAAAAAGAGACAACTGTTTTCTTCAGTTAAAAGTAACAATTTATTTCAGTGTGTCAATTACAAATATAATTATTTTATCGTGCCAGCATTCACTCACACAATGAAACTGCATAAACTGTCCATAAAGTATGTCCCTATTCAAATTTGTACAAATAAATTATTGGGTCATATGTCAAATTTCAAAGGCTTATGGTAAAAGTATAACTCTCTAATTGTATGTTTATTCGTTGAATACACTTGATAACTGATTTTTATAGACTGTAAGAATCTTATCATTGTAAATAATTAACTCAAAATTACATTATTCTCTTTACTGCAGCGAGGAATCTACTATATTTCTCGAAGCATACAGGTAATGAAGGAAAACACTACAACTTTAAATTTGAAAATATAGTAAAACAGTCACGAAAATAAGTATACAAAAATCGAAATTCACGGATAATGATTTAACACCCAAAAAAATGTCAAGACAAATAAATAACACCATTATCAAAAACTGCCATTAACACTAGTCGTCCTGTACACCTATCTACTGGTGATGTGCCTGAATACACGCCAGGGCAATGTGTATATCACATGTAACACATCAATACACTGTCAGCTTCGGTTATAATTTTTGGAGAACTGTTTGCATTAGCTCCACTTCTTCTCTATTCTGGCCAGTGTCAAAGATGTGCAGCATGTGCAGCAGAAACAACTTTTTAGTTTGCGCATAGGAAAGTCCCCAGTCACTATACTGACAACATTAACTTGTAAGTCCCCAGTCAGTATTCTGACATCATTAATTTGGATGTCCACAGTCAGTATTATGACAACATTAATTTAGTTGTCCATAGTCAATATTCTGACAACATTAATTTGGATTTTCCAAAGTGTGTACTTATTAGTCTCGTTCAAAGTGCGTGTTTCATACAATATAACAAAGGCACTGATGAGGAAATGGACAAATATTTCCACCAGTTCTAGCTGGTCCTTCTAACCAGACTACTGATGCTTGAGAATTCTCGAGCCTCTATCGCCATGCGAGCTAACAAGTACGCTTTTGGCGTGGTGTTTGCAATTTTATTTTTACCTAATTACGTCTTACGATAATCTGTATCTGGACTACGCTCTTTCGGCACATCAAAATATAAATTAAAATAAAGCAATAAAAAGTTGTTTGTCACTTGTATTATCATCCCTTCAATCACACACACCATATCATCTTTAAAGTATTCTTTAAACACAGAACAATAGAGTATGAGTAGAGACTGACAAAATAAAATTACACATACGTTCGTTATGTTCTATTTGGAGGCTCTCAATAGATATTATGAACTTCTGAGAGAATGACAATAACCGATACGACTACTCCCATGTGCTTGAAAAATCAGCCCGAATTTGTATAAAGTATGCTATCTTTAGCAGTTATAAAAAATACAGAAAATACATTTTTCCACATCAGTAAATATGTATACCTTCAATTAATAATGCTCTTAATGTATAATCTAAAGTCACAGAGAAATATTTCGTATGTAATATGTTGTTTACAAAACCAAAATCAAACGATTTGAGTAGTCAGGTAGGCCCTAAACTCAATTACTAACCAAAATCTATCATACAATATTGATATACAAAACATATAATCATGGAGAAAAAAGCAACACACAATACAAATTAAATATACTATATATATATAATATGTGTGATGTTCCAACACCGCTTAGTATTATTCAAAAGACACTTTAGCAGCAAGTTTGCCGAGAAGTAATCGTGGTATTTATCAAAATCTAATTTGCCAGCTGAAACTATTTTGGTCATTATGTATATATATAAAGAGAGAGAGAGAGATGAACGTGACTAAGTAGGTACCAATTATGAAAACTTAAAAATCCACCACAAAATCACCTTTGATTAAGTGTCACTAGCAGTAGGGAAGAGGTCAATATTTTCCTGCACTTAAACATTTGTGGAACAGTTTGTATATCAAAATGTAGACCTGTACGGTTAAGGATATGGTATGACCTTGACTTTTCGTTGAAAGGTTTGAGTTTAATGTAATATGATTTACAACAACGTCCCTAAGTAACTGCTTTCCAACTTTGAAAATTGATTTAACATTGTCAGGGTGCGAAATTTTAAAAATAAAATCGGTCTTCTTGTATGTCTTGGTAAGGCTTTATTTCATCAAAATAACTCTATTATGAGAGAGTAATAATGATAACAGGAAAGGTCCCGTATAATGTCTAAAATAAATATAGTACATCCATATCTTCCATACAAACCAAGATCTTTCCAAAAAATAACAAAGGTATTTATTTCTCGTCGGGCTAGTTGTAATCTATCAGGTTCAAATATTTGCTTTTAATTTGTTTCTTAAAGTACGAGTTATAAATACATTATGTATTGGCTGTTTGTTGTTTTTTTTTTTAAATAAAAATTAGCACACAGCGAGAAGAAACTTTGGCGTTCCTTCGAACGAGTCATGAAGGAAGCTATTTTGGACACGCATCAAACGAGGCAAAATAGTGCATGGACAGCGTCAGTGGTTCTTGTGGGGTTTGAACCCACATAATTCAAGTGACAGTCGAAAGCTGGGAAAGCGAAGTAACCACTTGACTACGCCAGCACTAATAAACCTACCTGAATTTTACCTGTTAAAGGTTATATCTGTACATACAAAGCTATAAATACGCTATATGCGTGCCAAAAAAAAAAAAAAATCGATGTGAAAGGTACAAGGGATCTAACTCTTGCTCATGATAGCAAAATAACATACTACTCTCCCTTGCTTATGGGTATCTGAAAGAGAGAAAATAGACCTACAGTGGTGTAGAAGTACCGAATTGCACACCTATCGAGTATTATGATAGGACCAGCCCCCAATTTCAAGAAAACGTCTCAAATTTTCTTTATCAGCTTGAGATTTTAAAATCTATTTCTTATTGTTTGATTGGCAACAAGAGGTTGTAATTTCAAAATTCAGCAGTCAAAAAAATATTAAAAATGTTGCGAATATATCTCATACTAACCAACTAATCTCAGATTATCCTGCTAAGAGTCAGATTATCCGACTAAGAGTCAAATTAAACGAATTCCTCTTCATTTTTTTGTAATAAACAAAAAACAAAAACAAACGTAAATATTTACTTGTGGGAACGTTTAAATTTACAAACTTTTTTCATTCATTTTTTATGATGTCACGATCTCTGCGTTAGACAAAATCAATATTGACAGAAATACAACAAGAAAGATGCATTTAATGTAAAGTATCGTCTGAGGTTACAAGTTTGATAAATTAAGAAAAAAACAGGCTTGACTCCATTCATAGTAATGTAAATTCTATGGTTAGAGATCTGTTACGATAGTTTTCCCTTCAGAATATATTTTTCACTATTTTTCGAAAAAGTAAAATCATTGCATGTACAGTTTTCAGTACATAAATTTAAAAAAAAAAACAAAAAAAACAAAAAAACAATCTTTACAAACACAGCTTTCATTGCCAAAATACACCCTCCACCAAGAAAACAGCAAACAACAAGAAACAAAATAAATGCAATGATTTGAATTTGCAACCTGGTTATTATTTTTCATCTGGATATATCTCTGAGAACTTTGAAATATCGCCTTCTTTCATCATGGCGACGAGATGTGAGCTAATTACATTTCCCAAAGATGCACTGAGGCATCCGTCCCGGGCTGGCAATGGCGGGTAACAAGCCAGATACCCTTTATTTACTATTCTGACGCTCTACAAAACTTTTTCCGGGGGCCCCGAGGGCTTGAAAAGCAGTTTTATTTAAGCAGTACCAAAATAAATATTTATATGTGTGGTTCATTTTCACCAAATCTCTTTTATTCTATCAAACTGAGATCATTAAAGATATTGCGTGTTTCTTGGTTGGCGATATTTTTTGTTCCTCAACAGCCAGCATAAATCAAGGATGAAAATACATATATTATATTGTAAATTCTCCTGCGAAGTGTCTTGCATAATTTCTCATGAATATTGGAGTACTTTGTGTTACAGAGTTAGAATATTTCTAAGTCGACAAAACTGTGCAGTCCTTATATCAATAGTACCATATCTACTTTGGACAAAAATACAAATATTATTCATAGAATCATAATCAAAATAATACAAGAAAGCAAACGAGAGAGAGAGAGAGAGAGAGAGAGAGAGAGAGAGAGAGAGTAGTATAACATGCAAGCGAGATAATCTTACGATAATCTGTATCTGGACTACGCTCTTTCGGCACATCAAAATATAAATTAAAATAAAGCAATAAAAAGTTGTTTGTCACTTGTATTATCATCCCTTCAATCACACACACCATATCATCTTTAAAGTATTCTTTAAACACAGAACAATAGAGTATGAGTAGAGACTGACAAAATAAAATTACATATACGTTCGTTATGTTCTATTTGGAGGCTCTCAATAGATATTATGAACTTCTGAGAGAATGACAATAACCGATACGACTGCTCCCATGTGCTTGAAAAATCAGCCCGAATTTGTATAAAGTACTCTATCTTTAGCAGTTATAAAAATACAGAAAATACATTTTGTAAATATGTATACCTTCAATTAATA